>JAFBJQ010001448.1:383587-478551 GCA_016785345.1 Trinectes maculatus
GGGGCCTTAAAGTAGCCTAGCTATTGTTACTTTAGTGCACTTGACGTGTTTATTTTCTTTATTTTCCCGACAATACTCCCAGACTTTAGACATTCACGGTCTCACGCTAACATCACTATGCACCTCTGCTTAAGCCATCGTTGCTACTGCATCGACTTTGCTATTGCTATTGAACTTCTTCAGTGTTTAGTTCAATATGGGCGCAGATGGTGCAGGCTATTGCCCCTTACGTTTCCGGTGGCATGTATTCATGTACTATATTCTAATGAATTGAATGGCGTTCATCATGTTGCTCAAAATAATATACGACTAGACGACCACAAAATTTCAGCCCTAGATAACTCTCTCTCTCTCTCTCTATGTATGTGTGTGTGTGTGTATGTATGTATGTATGTATGTATGTAACATTTTCCTATTTGTTTTTACATTTCTACTCCCAGGCCACAGCTGGATGCTCAGATGATGCAATTTAGCGTTCGTGGCGTAGATGTTAATCTCTGCCTCCTCCCCCCTCACCTCTTATCTTTTGATGTGCTGGATTATGTTGTATGAATATTTGTACACCGCGTGTTTCAGTCACTCGTCTACAACACAAACCTTTGCAGCTTTTTCCTTGTTGCCAAATATGCTGCTTGTGAATTCTATATTAACAATAATAACCTTATTTGTATCGCAGTCACATCCACTGGCTTAAAACAAAATCCTGAGAGGATATGCCTCCTTCCATGTGTCTATTGTGACCAACGAAGAAAGCTGTTAATGGTTTGGTGCTGCAGAAAACAACATTTGGTAACAGAATACTCAACTGAGATGTGTCCTCACTGTGGCTTCAACATGCTCCTACCTCAAAATCTTTAGTTAACCCTAACCCTCACACAGACACCCCACTGATGGTACATGGATGCTGACCATGCACTACTGTTTGATGCTGAAGTGGGATTGGCAAAATCCTGGATTAGAGCATTCATAATCTGGTCGCTGTGGCACTATGGGACACTGCAGCTCAGGAGAGATACCAATCCCATCGTCATGGCAACCAAAATAGGGAGAATCCGCTAGAGTGTAGTGGCAGGGTCTACCCTGCAAGTACAGAGACAGAGTGGTTTTACAGCACTGCGTTATGGAAGCGTTAGTCACAGATGTAGCAAGGAGAGTAGTTTTTTTTGCATTATTCATGATGACGTTCTGTGACGGTTTAACTGCTGAGGCTCTGGCTTGTTTGTAAATGAAACATCCCCTTTTGTTATACATGTTTCTACATGGCTTGCACATGGACACTGATTCAAACGTGAATGTAAATGAAACCACTAATATTTCAATCTGTCTAGCTGACGTGACCCAGGCAGAACAGCCAACATGTTAACAACAACTGACAGTGGCACATTAACACGGTCAGCTAACTACTAAACTGGCAAGTGCTGCTTACAACCTCGTGGAGTGACAATGGGGATGGCCAATCACACAAGAAACGGCAGAGCCGATCGAGGACCTTGTGAGTGGTCTAAAAGGAAACAGGTTTCAGCTTGAGCAGCCGTTTTCCGCTTTATCCTAGTCCCTGACGTGTCTCAGTTTAATGTGTTGTTTTTGGACTGTAAAAATGGCCGGGGACCAAAACGGCCATTTGAAAAAGTGCGGGGGACACGTCCCCCATGCCCTCCCCCAAAGAAGGTCCCTGTGTGGGTGTGTGTGTGTCTGTGTGTATCTGTCTGGCTGTCTGTGTGTGTGTGTGTGTGTGTGTGTAAACATGTTCCTTCGACATCATTCTTTAGCGATATCCCTGCTTCTTCTTCGCCTCTTCCCATCTCTCATGCAGCTCTGTGGGTGTGTGGCTATTTTCGGCTGGTTCATCATTCCTCCACACTTCGGTCTTTCTTATCTTTTTTTTTCAGATGCCATTTTAAAGTTGTCAGGCATGAAACATTCTAGTCACACCAGATCAGTTAAACAGAACTAAGGTAGAGGCTCATTGAGATTAATATAACCCACTGGAACATAATATCCAGGCACCAGGCAGATGTGCATGTGTACTCACAGTTTGTTCTGTGTTTCTGTGTCCTTATGATTATATACCGTACATATAACATCTGTGAAAAATACTTTTCACCATTTTGACTGTTACGTTTACATTTTGTAGATTCACAGCAGTTATCTCTGACTGGTCACATGGGCTTTAGAGACTGCAGGACACCAGCTGTTGCTTAATTCTCCAACATCTGGCTATAGTATCCTCCAGTACCAACCACAAAGTGTAGGGACAGATCTGGTCCTATCTGACTGTTGAATGCAGGTGTTTCTTCTGTATGAAAGAATAAACCTCTGTTAACATGACCGTGTTACCTGAACTCCAATATCTTGGTTATGATATGTTATACATTGTCCTCTTATAAAATCCAGGACAGGACACTTTATCCCGGTATCTTATATTGGCTGAGATGGCGAAAAATCCACATGCTTCTGCAGACAGAGGAACCTATGTTCTGTCCTATTTTGTAGCTAAAGAAAAATCCACGCTCAAATCTTTTTTTACAAATCTGTGTTTCCATAGCAACACTTGCATCCAAATTCATATTTTCTTATTTCTTTTAGCAGTGGTTTTATAATGGAACATGTTTTTATTAAAACAGAGAAACATCTCAGTTTTAGACTTGAGCCTGTCCTAGTGATTAATGTTTACATGTAGCAGTAATTTGCATAATGGAGTATGTTAAATATTAAATCTCAGATTGTGTTGCTAGGATGATGAACTTATTCCTCATCTGTATTATACATGCGCCTGTTACATGGACTATACTTCCTGTTTGCTGCCTACTGATCATCTGACTGGTGCTCTAGTCCAGCAGGAACATAAACAAGTGGCTTTACCTAACAACCCCCTCCCTCTCTGAGCCATATGGTCACGCATGGATTAAAAGCATTTGTTGTCAACGGCCATCGTGCCCAGTGGATTACAAGTACACAGCGGGGCAGTGTTTGACTCAGTGTTTTCTGCCGTTTCAGCATTGTAGATACAGAATAATAATGACATTCTTGATTGTGTCGTCTGCCTTCACAGGTTCAGGTCCAAACCACACACACACATAAATGCAAAGCCACAACCTCATCTATTGGCTGCCCTAATAGGATGAGTGTGTTGACATATGACCGGTCTTTGATAAGGAGATTGGACGAGACGTTAAGTAATCTCATCCGAGAGAAGGTTAATGAAACTTTAGAGGCCTGCAAAGTGACAGAGCAGTAAAAAGCCATGTCTCATTGTGTCTATTTTGGCTTGTGATGGAGCTAAACTGAATTGAGATGGTATAGAAGAGTTTCTAAATTTTGAATGTGTTAGCATTTAGCAAATTCACATTTGAATGGATAATATCACAATATATTTGCTTATAATTTTAATTATTTGTTATAATTAAAATGAAATTAAAAAATTAACAATATTTAAACTTGAAACGTTGAAACCTCATTTTATATTCATTACAGCCTGTAATTGTAATATGCAATTACAGTTAAAATATCTCCTACTGTGTGTGTAGAATTGTGTGTAACCTGGTTAGGACCAAAGTATAGTTCAATGATCTGTGGTTTTGTATATGTGAATGTGTATGTGGTGGTGCGTTGAAACAGGACCACCTCTCTCTCTACCACAGTTCGCATGACCTGATATTTTCATAGGACAAGCAGGTCATGTAGCTCATCTTACATCTTCAGCAAAAGCCCTCACCACTATCTTTCACTTGCTTACTGGTGAAGGTCATTTGCAGCCCCACCAAAAGGGCTGTTTTAAAACTGCCCTTTGGTGGTTGATCAGGTTACTTATGCTCTAATGTTCAGGGTGACTAGTTTAAAATATCTGAGGATGCATGCACAGTACGTAAACTAAATTTAAGTAGACTTAATTTGAGGCAGAAATTATTATTATAGATCATCTATTACCAACCACCCACCCTACCCAACAATCTAGTAAATACCAAAGTGTTTGATTGTACATGATTGTACATTACTCGAGTTTGTTTGCTAAAATGGCATCCAGCTCATGAAATGTCTTGATATTGTCAGCGATGATAATTGTGATGATCTTTCTGCTTGCTCACTTGGTTTGTATTCATTCACAGAAACCACCAAAGCTGCTTTGTCATGTGGTTTCTGTGACGCTCTCAACAAAGAGAATACTTTCTCCCCACGCTGTCACATTGAATGAATGAGAATTGTTTGCGTGATATTTTCAACAGTAAGAGCATTGTGTACATCTGGACCTAGAAGACTCCAACGTGAGTGGGGAGATCTACCTCACTGAAATCAGCATATTAGAACAAATGCGCGTAGGGAATCATTACAAACACACATCTGACCTCAGAGACGATGGTAAGTGAGATTCACGGTGGAAATGGCAGGAACATCATGTCTGAAGCTTCAGTTACACTGCGTGCCATCAATCCTGAGAGCCAATCAATTGCAGTGAAAAGGTCTGTGGGATTGAAATTTGCATTCAGTCCAACAGGATCAATGCAGCCCTGCTCTGGGCTACAATCTGACACAGAGCTGCTAGAAAAACAAGCTGCCTGCTTCCATTAAACAGTCCATGACATGAGGTGTCGTGATCCAGTCCCAAAGAAAAGCCACCGCGGGGGCTGGAATAGTGCAAAAACTCCATATTATTCACCATGCCCCAATAACTACCAACACTCTAATACAACACTAATATTTTACGGCCACCGTCGTGCCCATATTAATGTCAGAAATACAGTAGCTGCCACAGCACGGTGCATTTACTATACATAGTAAAGAAAAATAAGAAAATACTGTAAAACCAGTATCTGTGTATGTATATGTATTTACAAGGGCAAGAATAAGATAAAAAAAAAGATTAGCATAAAAATAGATAAATCAGCAATATGTACAGTTACAGGTCAAATATTGCACGGTTTCAGGTATTGCACGAGAGATTTGTATTATTGCACAAATTGATACGGACAGTTCAGGTAGATAATGTCAGTTATTGCACTGTGTTAAAAAGTCTGATGGCCCACGGATAAAAACTGTCTCTCAGCTGCGCCAGCATGTGTTCAGCAAACATGCCTTCAAAACCACAGCATGGAGTTCAGTGTGAGCAGGAGCATATCAGAAGGTCACATGGAGGCAGGTTACACAGGTTAAAAATGTAACCTTAAAGGAACCATACCACCCACCCACCTCATTTCCACGCAATAATTTTTTGTTTTACTGTGCCACTTGATTTCCGAAGTAAAAATCATATTTATATACATTTTCTTAAGGTATTGTGATTTTTTTTTTTGTTGTCGGCCAACAGTAAAACCATGAAACGTTAGATTTTGGACATGGAAAGCGACACACATCGATTTTAAACCAGTTAATAAACAGTTTAGCTATGTCATCCAGTGCGGCCATTGTTAAGTATTACAAACAATGTCACACTGGTTGAAAGAATAACCCAGTGTATGAGCTCAGGTAGAAACAAAGTAAGTTAGTTCTATTGATTACTGAGCCCAAAATACACACAAAATAAAATCCTCTTACGATTTAAAATCATCTCATTCAACTATCTCAAATTCTTCAATATAAAAATGCAAGAAAAAGGAGATAACTTTATCATAGTTTTTATTTCAACCTTTGGTTTCACTTCATATATTTAATGTTAGAATATGGAATCTGAAGGACTTGCTTTATTTGACACTTTATCTGCAATGTCCCCTCCCCCCTTCCTGATTTGGCCTGCCGCCCTGAGCCGACCACCCTCTCTCCTCTCTCCCTGCATGCATAGCTAGACCAGTGGGTGTAAAAATAGCTGGGATGGGAGGTGGTGGAGTGGGTGGTAGATGCAAGTCAACGGTCAGGGAGTTGGACTTAGCCAGTGCTTTGCTGTCAGTAGTAACAGGACACAGGTCCAGTCAAGTGTCTCAGTGGGACAGAGGCTAAAGGGAAGTGAGGTTTGTCTGGACTGAGGGGGTCAGCTCCCCGGATGGTACCCTGTAAGGTTCTGAGGGGGAGGGTAGGGGGAGTGGATTATCAGACTCATTAAAAACTCAGATTAATTTATAGTCTAATGGGATAGACCTCAATACATTACATCATGGGCAATGCGGCCATGTGTAAGGTGTGCGGCTCGGACAAGGGCCTGAGGATGGTCGGGAGCCTGTCTAACCTGGACCAGAACTCGTCACCTGACTACTACTGCGTGGACCATTACCCTGTGACGCCCCCGCTGGTGGTGGTAAGAGCTTACACCAGCAGGTGCAGCACAGACAATGTAGCTTCTCACTCCTTTTGGTGTATTTTGGGTTTGAGTTAAACAGATGAGAGGATTTCATGAATTGCACGCGTTTGGAAGAAGGTGTCAGCTGGTGATTTTAAATCCGGGGTTATTTTTATTTTGGTCGCAGTCTCGATGACAGGTTTGTGTGAAGCCGTTAGTGATCATGTGGCTTTTCACAGTGGCTACCTTTGCATGGAGGTGATACATTTCTATGCTCTGAAAGAGACCTGCGTATGTTACAGTAAAGAACAGAACAGATGTGAACTTTGCACTAGGAGTTAAGTTGTCGGGACAAATTAAAATGGTGTTTAAGGTTTGTGCTTCTGCAGAAGTGTGTGTTGGTGTGTAAATGTGTGTGTGCTTACGGGTGGAATGATGCTCCCTTTTTCTCTCCCTTTAAAGGCCTGTGTGACATGTTTGTCCTTAAAGTGCCTTTGCACAGCAGCATGTGGACTCCAGTGGCTGATTTGAAAAGCAATGTAATGACTATAGCAGAATACTGCTGCTGCAGTGCCAGTGGGAATAAATATATACCCCCACGTAGTTTGCTGCTGAGTGTTAATGTCTCAGTATTTCTATAGCAAAGTATTATATATATTTATATATATATATTGTATTTTATCTTTGTTTGTTTGTGTCTAAATGAGGTTCCTTAACGGCATAGTTTTGTGACAGTCTGTCCTGATGCACTTTCTTAAAGATACCAAACATAGTTTATTTATATCCATGAGTTACAAACTTTCAGGTGGACTATGTTGTTGTACTTGTAAAGTATTAACTGTCATTCCAAATCTGATGAAACTATAATACCCTGGGTCCCAGCATAGATAACTTAAGGAGATACTAGTTTCTGAAAAGTTCCTTACTTTAGAATTTAGAATTTTTTATTTTTCTTTAAATAGTAGTTACTTATAGTTAATTTGTAATTGATGTGTAAGGCTAATGCTAAATTTGGACTCATGTTTTATGTTAATCTGGTTAAATTTTGATTCATTGTTTCAGTCTGAGGACAGAAAAGTTAAAAAAACTGTATGTAACCGAGTGGGTGTGTCAGGTAGGACTGACAGCTCTAATTGGCATGAGTGTGGGAGGAGGCAGTAACAGGTCAGAGTCTGCAGTGACCTTTTGCAGTGACCTTAAACATCTGAACAGAGGAGAAAAACAAGAGAGCAATCAGTGAAACAAAGTAGTGGGAGAAAGAAGGGCAGTCAGTGTTGTGTAGTGTATATGTGTGTGATCACGTCAAACATGTATTGATCTCATGAACACAGTCATTGCAGGATTTTATGTTTTGTCTCTGTTGGTCTTTCAGGAGTTTGTTAGACTTGCATCACTTCCCCATCACTTCCCTCGTTGATGATGTCATCAACCTCCATTTTCTCAAGGGCACTTTTATTTAGACGTGATCAATTCTGAAGAACTATTTGTCTTGACCTATGACCTTTGACCCTAGTTGCACATTGTGCTAGTCATGTGCAGCTTCTCTTCATGTCCAGCTTCAGTATACATATAAGAAATTTACCTTTGCTTTTGAAGTTGCTTTGTATTTACCTGAAATTCATAACAACTTCCGTACAATTAAAAGTATAAGAGAAAACAAATATGAACTATATACAAGTAACATGTTGTAAACATTACATTACTCCATTAGTGAGAAATCCTATATCACACATGTGAATGACACACTGATGCCATAAATGAATCAGACAGAAAGCAATGTTGTCATGGCTACCTCCACAGAGGGCACTGCTGGTCTCCGTGGTAACTGGGAGGGGTTGAGAATTCTCAGGCACCGGTCTCTCTCACTGTGTGTGTGTGTGTGTGTGTGTGTGTGTGTGTGTGTGTGGGTGTGTGCGTGTGTGTGTGTGTGTGTGTGTGTGGTTTTTCATTATTGATATGGCTCCCTGCGTTGCTCCTTTACTTTGTACATGAATGTTTAATGTAACTGTGTTGTCTAGACACAAGCACGAACAGATTGTTATAGAGGGGACTCATACGATACACACACATACACACACACACACACACACACACACACACACACACACACATATATACTTATATACGTACAGGGGGTCCTCGAGTTACGACGGAGATCCGTTCCTGAGAATGTGTAGTAACCGAATTTCGACGTAAATCGGAACATACATTCATTGTGCCATTGTGCATACATTGTGCCACCAGATGTCGCTATAACACCACGCTAAAATAAGAGTTTATTATGGTGAATTGCCTTTTTTGTCCCTCTTGACACACAGTAGGGTTTGAGATCACGAGTGTAATGAGTATTTCCTTTAGATTTCTGATATCAACCGTGTAGAGCCTGTGTTGTGAATAAACCTACGGTATTGCCACGATCCCGAACGCATCTGTGTCCGTGTGCATCTCCTTACCGGCTGCCGCTGCACCCCCCCATATATATACATATATATATGTCTGTGTGTGTGTGTGTGTGTGTGTGTGTTTGCGTCACAAAATCAAATCCATGATTAGGACTTGCAATCATAAGCCTTTCAGAGAACTTTTTCCAATCCACACTGCACATTCCAAACATCTCATCATCAGAGATGAGACTGACAAACAGTCTAAGCTGCTTAAAACCAGGAGTTATGAAACTATTTCTGTAGGAAGCTCGCTGCCACAATCCTCCCTTTCTCTTCAGTGTTGTTTCTTTTTTCCTCTTTTTTCCTTGAAAAGCTCCACTTGTCCGATGGTCCTCTTGGTCGATGTGTCACTATAGCAACCTGCCAGTCGCTGAAGGATTATTAAGGCAAGGTCCTGTATAATGTTACTCGGCAGCTCTGAGGGGAATAGGAGGATATTATCAGACAGGCTTGATTGTGGTAATGGCTGCTTTGTGCAGTGCGACTCGAAAACAACGCCAACCCTGTGAGGACGTACACCAGGCTGCATGATCGTCTCCTGCTTGTGGTGTTCATGTTGCGTTATACTGTTTGTATATACATGTACAAATACTATATACATACAAATGTATTCTCATTTTGCATATACACATATTACTGCGTCTTACGCGCAATTTCTTCTGTTTTCCATTATAACGTAAACCTGAATCTTGCCTCAAACTAGCTTTAGTATTATGCACATTGACTGTTTCTGGATCAGCAGAAAGCAACTGCCTCCTTTAATGTTTCTCTGCAAACCTAAGTGAATAATCTTACAGCAACCTGAGGGTCTTTGAGGTGATTGTGTTCGGGGCTGCAGTGTGTGACTGTGAGTGATGCAGTGCAGCTCTGCAGCAACCAGACAGCAGCTGACTCAAAGTCAGCCACTAGCATCAGACAGATGCTATTCATGTGTCTCATTAGTGTTGCATTGTGTTATGCTTGTTATATTAATCATAATCAGTTGTGCATTCTGCAAGCAGATCAACTGCTGAAGTGTCCATGAGCAATACAGTCAGTCCTCATTGCCTCCAGGTGCTGTGGTATTTCTGGATCTGACCTTAGACCTCCCTGTAGCAGAGTCTGACTGATGTAAAAATAAACATCACACAGTGGTTTTTCGCAGTACGGAGCAGAGAGCAGGGAGATTTTAACAAGCTGTGTGTGTGTGAGAGCCTGGATTCAGCTTTAGTGAAGGCACCAAGAGGAAAGTGCTGAATCATTTTGCCTCCGTACAGTTTTGGTCTGTTTCCAACTGCAGCTCTCGCTCTGCATCCAAAAACAGACAGGGGACATGTCCTTTTCCAACAAGGACATATGGGTTTTATGCAGATAATGTTGTAATATCATTCCATGTGTATGTGTGTGTGCGTATGTGTGTATAAATATCATTTGTCTAAGGTAATTGAATCACATCTTGATGACCACGTGTGATTGAATTTATATGTTTGTACATAAAAGATACACAGGGGTGTCGGTGTGCGTTTCTTTGTGTTGATGTGTATATGTCTGTGTCTGCGTGGTTGTGGGAGTGACAGAAGAGCGAGAGAGAGAGCACAGTCAGGTGTGGCTGGGGTAATCAGAATGCTGGCTCAGTTTTCTATAATTAACTTAAATTAAGATATTTTGTGTCACCCAGAGTTTGGAGATGTCTCATTTCAGTTTGATTAATATGTATTGAATGTGCTCATTCTGTCAGGAGAAACTGTTATGTAATGTTGTCATATTAACTTAAGGTGAAATCACTCAGCGTAATCATAGAATTCAAAGTTCCAGTAGTGTGATTTGCCTTCACATTTATGAATGGATCTTAGAGAATATTATATAAAATATTATTATTACAATATTAATATTTTAGGTGAATTGAATATGTATTTAAATGGGAATCAGAATTAGAAAAGTCAGGGATGGCTTTAAGAGAAAACATGACTTTTTCAGGAAGTGTCATTCTGTTGTTTGTATTTGACAGCCAATGTCAAAATGTAAATTTGATGAGCTGTATTTCATCTCTTGTCTTGTTTCTCTTGTAGTCGGACAGTAACACCAGTTTCCTGCGAGCAGCGAGGGCAGGAAACATCGACAAGGTTTTAGAGTATCTGAAAGGGGGAGTGGACATCAGCACCTGCAATCAGGTAAGAGATGGATAACATTATTATTTTTGTTGTTGTTGGTGTATACAAATGGCTCTTCTTTATTTAGGTCCAGTCATTATGTAGTCTACTCTAAGTCCATTAACATTCCAGCCATTGATGAAGTGGGGCAGTGAAAGCTGATAGAGTGTAAGCAGTTGTGTGCTGGCAACAGTTACAATGCCCAGTACAGTAAACAAAAGTCACATGGGGTGGAAATCTACCATCTGCTGGTTGCTCTGTGTTGCATGGAGATGGTTTTGTTATCATTTGCTGCGCCCTGACTGCATGTGACCTTAGAGATACTCTGGGCACCTCGGTCTACAGTATCCCACAGATGAGTTCATTTTAAACACAATATTTAAGATTAAACTTCGATGTCACAACATGTAACAGTTGTGAAATGTTATACAACATAATGACTTTAGGGTTTTTAAATTGGCTTTTTATCGCTACTTATTATAAATTGAAAATGGCTGTATGTGAAAGTGTCTGCTGCATTTCAGTTTTGGTTCATACATGGCATTAAAATGTAACTAGGATGGTCAGGTATATGTTATGAGTGTGTCAGTTCAATGACCAGTTCTGATCCCTATTTCCATATGGATTTCTTGAATTACTGTCATGAACCAGTGCTGCCTGGGCACTTTTCAAGTTTGCTAGGCCAAATTTCAACAGCGAAACTGTATTTTAATTTCACACTTTCGCACATTTCTTGTATAAAAGGTTTTCCAACTGTTCCTCACTGGACACTGATGCTTGCCATGATAAAACCATTAGATTCATATCTCATACAAGCACATATGACACAAAAAAGACCAGCACATCAGTCAAACACTTACAGCCGCACAAGTCGACACCCATGGGATCCATTACAGTGATGGACTACAAGTACTGGTCTGACAGGTAAATGCTTTTCCATAGACAGGGGACTTCTATGATACATACAACTATCTATAAGCAGTTTTTTGTAACTAACTCTGTACACTTTAGCTTTATTGTGCTTGCACAATGCAAAATATCCAGCTATATGTTATTTTGTTGTTAAAAGTGTTCAAAGTTAAAAATTAGTTTTATTATTGATTTTTGTTATGTGAAACTCAATGAATAAAGATCCACTCATTATTTTTGCTTACAGTTCACCTCCTTTATACAGCCTCTTCTATTAATGATGGACGTTAACCTCTTCAATTCACTGACAATGAAATACAATTAAAAACTTTTAAATAGGCTGTGTAATATACAGTATATAATCAATAAAATAACAGCTAACACTAAAAGCATCTAAAAAGAGAAAGAAAAGTATGACTCAACACTGCAGGTCACCTCAAGCTTACTGAAATGTTTAACATACATTTTGGATCATGGTTCTTGGTGTATTGTTCATATGAGGGTTGACAGAATGAGGCAACATTTATAATGGATGGAGGGGTATGTGGACAGGGCATGGTAAATGATCATGTGTTAGTGGCTCTCTGAAGGTGAAATGCAGTCACAAAGGTGTACAACAATAAATAAGGCATGGGAGCGTGTGTATTCAAAAGTGACAGCAAATAATGCTACATATTAAAAAAAATGGACAGATGACAAATTGAAGTAAAACCCTGCGGGACCCCAAGGACAGAATATTTTCCCATCAGACTTTCTGTTTTTTTACGTTGTTGTCTGGGACAAAAGACGAGTGATAAAATACAGCTGCTTCAAACACTGTTGATGCTATTTCTGAAATGAAAACCAGTATTTAGAAGAAACAATGGAATGTGGTGTGCAGTTATATTATTACCTTTTGTCCGATAGTCAAACTATATTTTCTTATCATAGCATTTATGGAAATATATTGTCACCTGTATCCAGTGCTTGGATGATGACATTGCTTACAACAACTCGTTGACGAGGGTGTTATAAATAGACTTTTGAATTTGTTGTCTTTAGATTTATCAAGTGATTAGAAACCATTAGTCGTTTATATGCCCCATAGATATATGGCTAGATTTAGTCATACTAGCTGCACTGGAAGAGTAGCAAAGTATGAAAAAATGAAAACAGCAGGACTTAGCTGTAACACTATTCTGCTCTGCTGCTGAACAGATGCCTCCTAGCAGCCGTGAACTACCTCAAGGCAATGCAAACTCTGGGATCACAGCCTCAGGGGGTTGTGAGATGAGTGTTTTGTATAGAGTTTCCTATAAACGTTTTGGTATTGGTACGCAGTATCGGTACTCAGTATCAGCAATTGCTCTTCGGTACTTGTGTGCGGCCTGAAAAAAGGTATCGGGACACCACTATTTATAGGCTTAATAATGTTTGAACTCTGAGCACAAAGTCTTAAAGTGGAAAACCGGTGGATGTTTGTCTGACCTGACAACACACACACACGCACACACAGACCCAACTATTTATAGTCTTAGTATTGATAGCCAGGACTGGATCTACTCCATAACAACATAACACGACACAACATCTGATAGGCAGCTTTGATATTTCAGTCCGTCTCTCCGCCTTTCACATGATCAAAAATGGAAACAGAGAAATAAAGGCTGGCTCAAACAGTTATGGACTTAGATGAGGAGGTATACGCTTCTTTGTACCCTCAAATCTGCCTTCGGATTTGGCTTGTCTGGGGGCTAACCTTTTGTCCCCTCTCTTCTTCCAGAATGGACTTAATGCACTCCACCTGGCGGCCAAGGAGGGCCATCTGGATCTTGTCCAGGAGCTGCTGGACAGAGGTGCAGCTGTTGACTCTTCCACAAAGGTAAGATACAATGTCTTAAGATGGACCTGGTGATCTGGTAATATCTTTATAATAAGCACTATATAGCCATTTTTTGTTTTTATTAACCATTTTTTGTTATGTTTGGGTTGGCTGTATTGACTGACCAGGAAATAGGTAGCACTGTTAAGAAAACAATATATATTTTGATTTCTGATGACTGATAAAAAAGCAGATATATCAGTTATACATATATGAATATCTGAGTGTATGACACAGATCTGTTGACAGAGAGATGGCAGCATGTTAGTGCTGTTCGGGTTAGTGTTATACCATATGAGAGGTAGCATGCCCGTCATGCCAACGTTGGTGTATGCATGTGTCTTAATGTTTTCTCGTGTTAGCACCAGAGACAAGATTACATTTTGGTGGCACTGTTGGGAAAACCATAAGAATAACCATGATAATATTTGGAAATGACTATATAAAGTAGCAGAAGTCTGACCTCCATTTGAGCGATGGGGTCCAAATGAGGTCCAAGATTAGGGCTGACATCATTCATTGATTAAAAAAAACAAGCTTTTACAGATGTGGGATAAGAGTGTAGGGACTAGGTTGAGAAGAAAGTGGAGCAGTAGAGGTAAGTGATATGGGGACTAAAGTAGTAAACATAGAGAACTGATGCTGATCATTGTGACTCCTTCAATCAGAGAAGGTCGAGTCATTA
The DNA here is from genome assembly GCA_016785345.1 of Trinectes maculatus. NCBI lineage: Eukaryota > Metazoa > Chordata > Actinopteri > Pleuronectiformes > Achiridae > Trinectes > Trinectes maculatus. The sequence continues at coordinate 397,821 of JAFBJQ010001448.1, forward strand.
CTGAGCAGGGTTCTCATGCTGTGAGTCTTGTTGGTGTCACTTCGAAATGCAACATGTAGCTCACTGCAGTTAAGCAAGTGCAGAGGTATCATTTACCTCATGTGATACTGTATATGTGGTGAGTAAAGGTAGAATGGAACATTGCATAATTTTACAACAGAGTACTACTAAGAAATCCCATGGCTGCTAGACGATAACAAGTTTTTTTACTTCACTGTAACAGCTCCATGATATTTTGGGCTTTTACTGTTGTAATAAGAATATTCCACTCATTTCTATGAATCCAGAAAGGAAACACAGCCCTCCACATATCCTCACTAGCTGGTCAGACGGAAGTTGTGAAAATCCTTGTCAAACGAGGAGCTGACATCAACGCTCAGTCTCAGGTGAGCCTCTGTCGACTGCTGCTGGAAATGTTTAACAGTGGTAGCCTCGTAAATGTCACAGACGGTAACAGCTCTTGGGTTACTCAGCATTAGTATCATGTCACTGAGCTGTGGCGTTATTTTTGGCTGTGTTTGTTGATGGCGAGTGTGTGTTGAAGTTTTTCCATGACCAGTAGCTATTTGTTGACCTGGTGTGCCTGTCTGTTTGCTGTAGAATGGATTTACTCCCTTGTACATGGCTTCTCAGGAGAATCACCTCGATGTCGTGCGATACCTTCTGGAGAATGGAGGCAATCAGAGCACTGCTACGGAGGTGAGGGGAGTGTATGATAGAAATATTGACCAGAAATGAAAATTATACTGTTTTGAAAAACTGATTTTTTTTCTTTTGACAATTGGATGTCACTAAACTTTTATATCACCCTTGTCCTTGTCATCCCTCACCCAGGATGGCTTCACACCATTGGCCATTGCCCTCCAGCAGGGCCACAATCAGGTGGTTTCTATACTCCTGGAGAACGATACTAAAGGCAAGGTCCGGCTGCCTGCCTTGCACATTGCTGCCCGCAAGGACGACACAAAGTCAGCTGCACTGCTTCTCCAGAACGACCACAATGCTGATGTCCAGTCGAAGGTACGCCCATCACGCCGTCTGACTCTGAACGACTGGCATGTGTGGAAGTCTTCATGTTAGCTAATGTGGTGCTATGCGTTTGTGCCAGTGTCTCCAAACTGAAGTTATTCAAAGTTAAATGAACAGGTTTCATCTGGTATATGATCAAGAATTCTTGAACATAGCCAAGTCTCATTGGTTTTAGTACCTTTGGCTCAATAACACAATGGTCCTTTGAATGGGAACACCTTATATACATCTGCTGCTATAATATGATCTGGATACGTTATGTTATTGAATAGAAGCATATGGGGAGGATGGTTGGTTAGATGTCAACCTCTAATTGACCACAAGTGCCTGTTGGAGCTCAGGTGTCATTGTATTACTTTTTATGTCAATTATTATGAGTTTTTGCCTATCCAGGTTAAAATATGCCGATACCTGTCTCAGCAGGCGTAAATAGGGTCCCTTTATATATTTGTGTATGATGAAGTTTATGACACCAGATCATGATGTAGTACTCTTCACGTGGAGTTGTGTTTGTATTTCCATCAGCCTATGTGCATCTCTCTGTCTTTCTTCCTCTCTCATTCACTATGTGTGTGTGTGTCTTGCCACTAACTGGATCTCTCCCTCTTTTTCCCCTCCTTTCTCAAAATCCTACTACTCACGCACTCCCCCCATCACCCCTTCCTACCTCGCTGCACCGGTGTCTAAGTGTAGCACTGTCCACTGCATGGAGTGTGCCACTGTCTGCAGGTTGTATGGTGCTGCATGTCAACCAGTGGGGTGGGTGGGGGTTTTTGAATATTGACTGATGTTTGAGGGATGGGAGGGGCTCTAAGTGACAATCTAGTATTGGTTCGAACTAAGTTCACCATCGATGTGGGGGCAAAAGTTTCAGTTGTGGTTGTTTGTCTGATGCTGGACAGTGGCTTTAAAGTGACGTGGCTCGTGTGAAGCCAAATAGACTTAAAATCTGTCGAATATTCCTTTATGAAGCTTCACACAATATAACGTGGTTCAGGTATTATGATGTATCCCCGAAAGTTTTCATATAGTCAACTGAGATACTGTGAAATAAACTAAAATCCTTCAAACTAATACCAATAATATATTGAAAATAGGATCTTGTGTTTGTAGCTTCAGCCATTTAAGTACACTAATAACTAGTAAACTGTGCTCACCATGTAAAAGGCTGAGATTTCAAAATAAATATTATAATAAAATATATTAAATACCATATATTTAGATTGTAAACAAACTTTGCCAACCTGTTTTGGAAGAAAAAATGTGGCTAACAATTGAATTATTACTTTTGAACTCTGAGGTACAATTTTTACTTAATCTTGTGAAATTGCCCCCAGTTGAAAATGTTAAGATGTAATATAATTACTGTTAGAACTGATGATTATGGTTATCTTGTAAAACAGCATAACTGTCTTTTCATTCAAAGCAATTGCTTGCATCACTTTGGCCACAAGTAATTGTTACAGTAATGTCAAGTGGAGTTTTAAATGAATTTTAAACAATTCAAGTCATACAATTTGCAAATTGACTCAGTAATGTTTGCCGTATATGTCTAATGTCTATTAGTCCATTTTGATTAGCTAAAATCAGGGTACTGATGAAATTAGACCACACACCAGCCACGTCACTTGCCAGTTTTATATCGGACTCCAAAGTTGCCTCTGACCTGCTGTGCATCCAACCATAACAAAGTGTAATTTGAACCTAACTGAAGTCATATTTCCCTTCCTCATTCCTCCTGCTACAGATGATGGTCAATAGGACTACAGAGGTATATGCAAGCTCCTTTCATTCTCCACAGATTCACTGTACAGCCCCATCCTTTTGTTATTGCACTTTTCTTTTCTTCCACAGTTTATGTCGATCACCTTCACAGTATTGCATGATGTAAAATGGTTCATTTTACAGTTTCTGTTGGTGTGGTGTAATAAGAGGCCCTCATGCATGGCTGATAGCCAAGCTACTGCCTATCTGTCCCCTCTGGGGTTTTATTATAGTCCATGCTGTTTGTTATGCACATACATGTACAGTATGTATATCATTCCTTTTTTTAAGTTTACATTCAGTGCGTTTCGTACTTTCCCCCAAGTTTATATTCAAGCCTCAATACATTTAGAAATACCTTTTTACAATACCTTGCTTAAGATTATGATATACTGATTTATTTTTGAATTAATACATTTTCTCATGAGGTGATTTGATGAATAATGTGCTGATGCATTTTTGGAACAGCTGTGAATGTATCTGTATATTGTCTGTCTTGTGTTTACTTTTGTCTCTTCATGTTCTGCATGATGTCTGGAGATACACTTTGAAATATTTAGATCAAAATATGGCTGCAAATATTACAACATATTTTTCCTCTCTTGTGGAAGTCCAGTACTGCCAACAGAGAAATGGAAACATTGAATCCAATATCAATTGGTTTGACTTTTATTTTTTATTTGGAACATTTTTGGTGGCGGTTATTTTAATACTGGCATCTCTGGTTTTCCATACTTAGCAGCTTCCTAAAAATATTTCGGATGCATGCATTTTTTGGAAGGGTATTTACTTATTGCCATATTATCTTCAGCTTTCTTAGGATTGCAACTATTGCTAATTAACAGAATGGGAAGCTAATCTTGCTTAGTTCTACCAGCTTGGCCAAAGGTCTGGCATGTTGCATTCTTGCTAGCTTAATTTGCACCATTCTTAGCTTTGGATTGTATAAAGTTTGAATCCATCACGTTAGTCACTGTATTCTTCACACCTTGTAAACAACTCTTTCACATTTAATCGGACCACACTTACAGAATGGCAAGGTAAGGCAAGAATTTCACATCTCCTCCAAACTGCTCTGCAATCTCTAACTTTTCTCATATATTTCTCATTGTTTACCTACTTTTAGTACTAATATGCTGTATAGTTAGCACAGTGCACTTTGGTGATGGGAAATGATGTACCCCACTTGTTATGATTTTACTATGATTTGGTCATTTTGGGTAGCTACTACAGTTTTTCCATCTTCTTGTCAAACTTGATGATATGTGTGTGTAGTTTGTCTCTTTGTCCTGCTGATGTTTCTGTCTTTTCCACTCTGACTTGGTTTTTGAGACCAAAGAAAGGTTTCTTTCATTTTGATTTCTGTGATTGAAAATCTGCATGGAAGTGACATGTCTGAGAGTGTTTTGGAGTTTGTGTGTTTGGGTGCATCATACCTCCAATGTTTTTGTTTTGGTATTTTATTCTTGTGACCTTTTTTCCCTGTTTTCTGTTTACTTTTCGTTCACCTGTGATGCTTAATGTGACTGCTGCATGCTGGGAAGGCTGAAGGTCAAGAGGTGCAGAGTTGAGGGACATGAAGTAACAATCTTTGTTTGTCTGTCTCCTCCCTGTCTGTCTTTCAGAGTGGATTCACACCCCTGCATATTGCTGCCCACTATGGGAACGTCAATGTGGCCACGCTTCTGCTGAACAGAGGTGCAGCAGTTGATTTCACTGCAAGGGTAGGATGCCACACGCACACGTGCGCACACGTGCGCACACGTGCGCACACGTGTGCACAAACACACACACACACACACACACACACACAGCACTTACTATTCCTTACCCAGTCTATACTATAACATTTTATAATACATTTACAAGTGACTAATCGACCAAATGTACTAACATGGGACTGCCAAGTTCCCTTGATACAAAAGCACTGTAAATGTAATAACACAGACTGAGAAACACATCCATTCATTTCAGGCAACAAATGAAACAAACAATACTAACAAATTATTTTGGGTTGTGTACTACTTGAAACAGTGATATTTAATAGTAAAAGAAAGCTTTATTCGTCATGGTCACAGTACACTTATACAGTACACTATACAACAAAATTTGGTCTCTGCTTTTAACCCATCACACACATGTGTGAGCAGTGGGCTGCCATACATACAGTACATACAGTAAAGGCACCCGGGAGTAATTGGGGTGGCCCTTAGCCTTGCTCAAGAGCCCAGGGTGGTGCTGAGAGCGGGATTCCGTAATATTCCCACTCCTCTCCCTAATAGTTTTCATGTTTTGAGACACACATGAAGATGTGTTGGTCTCTCAAAGCTGAACAAATCTGCTTACGTGCTTTTTGAATTGCTCTGTCTGCAAATCTGAATGTCTTGGTCCTTGCGCTCCACCGTCACCCGCTACCCCAATCTGCAGTTATCCTTTTCTCTTTAGCCCTGTCTCCGTGTGTGGGCTCAACCTCTACAAGCACTTACTCACACAAAAGAAAGCCCTCTTCAAGTGGGGCCCCCTATTTTCATGGATCAAGACACAGCACAGACAAAGGGCTTTTAACTGAGGAAAGTGTTGCTGAAAAGGCCAGATGAGACATTACCACCACTTCTCTATCATCACTCCAAACTGAGTTTCATTTCAGCTCAGACCTTTTCCACTGTGAAATGTGTCCCTTTAATCAGTATTTTTTTAACCATGTAAAGAATGTGGATAAAAATATCTTTTTCATATTGCGACAAAAATAAATAACACACATACTGTTTGGGTAAAATAGTTGGATTTCAGGGTTGTATCTGCAGAGTATTTCTACTTAAAAATTTGCTAGTGTACTGTGGATTCAATTTTGCAATTAGAAAAATTGAATTAAATTTTTTTTAATTCAAATTGTATTATTTTCCTTTGTAAATTGAATTTCATTATCATTGACTTTTTCATCAATAACATGTAATTAATATATGTCACTTAAAACATTTTGTCCTGTCTGCAGAATGGGATTACTCCCTTACATGTGGCCTCAAAGCGTGGTAACACTAACATGGTTCGTCTGTTACTGGACCGTGGTTCTCAGATCGATGCTAAAACAAGGGTGAGTATCAAAAAGAGCAGATCTAAAGTACTACACCTATGTCTCAGGTTGTTGCATTAAGTGATATCCAGAAATGTGTTTTTAATAAAGGAGTAGTATAAGCACTATATGAATGTGTGTGATTTGGTGATTGTGACTGATGTGTGTAAAATCCTTTTAGTAGGGTTCAATCTGATGATATGAATGGAGTCCATTTATTTGTATCAATATGTATGTTTTTGTGTGCTCTCTGTAGGATGGTCTCACTCCACTCCACTGTGCGGCTCGTAGTGGACATGACACAGCTGTTGAATTGCTGCTGGAGAGAGGAGCTCCCTTACTGGCCAGAACCAAGGTGTGTCACATGTCCAACCCACCAGTTATATATATAGTATTCACTTCCTCCTTGGAAGCTACCATTGCAGAAATTACTTTTATTGGCATTGTTGTCCATATTATTGATAGTAATGTCTAATTTATTTAACAAATCTGCAGTATCAATGGAGGTAAATGTACAATTTTTGGATTTTTACAGTCTGTGTACTTTTGAGCTAAAAGTACACAGACTGAAAATAATAAATAAAAATATAAAGATGTAGTTTTTTAGCAATGAAATGTTTAAGTACTGATTGTGTGCTTCCATAACCTTCTTATCAATGTTTTAAGTGTTGTTGATGAAATACAACTGCTCCCTTTACCTTTTATCCCCATCAAACTAAAAAGCCCATCTGACTTTGACTTTTAGAACGGACTGTCTCCTCTTCACATGGCTGCACAAGGGGATCACGTTGAAAGCGTCAAGCATCTTCTGCACCACAAGGCGCCTGTTGATGATGTCACATTGGACTACCTGACAGCCCTCCATGTGGCAGCACACTGTGGCCATTACAGAGTCACAAAACTGCTGCTGGACAAGAGGGCCAACCCCAACGCCAGAGCACTGGTACCATGCAAACACAAAATAACTGTTGTGAAAATTCACTCACATACAAGGAGATCTACTATGTGTGTCTGTGTTTCCTCTGCAGAATGGCTTCACTCCACTGCACATAGCCTGTAAGAAAAACCGTGTAAAGGTGATGGAGCTGCTGGTCAAGTACGGCGCCTCCATCCAGGCCATTACAGAGGTACATTTGTAATAACACTAATAAAATACAAGTAACATAGTGTCACTTTAAAAATCTCAGATGGATTTAATGCACCGGAGCTGGTTGATATTTGTGTTATGATACGTGTATCCCATTTTAACCTACCTACCCCTGTCCAGTCTGGTTTGACACCCATCCACGTAGCCGCCTTTATGGGACACCTGAACATTGTTTTGCTGCTGCTGCAGAACGGCGCCTCCCCAGATGTCAGCAACATTGTGAGTAACAAGAAACAACCACTACTGACTCATTCATGCAAATGACAAGAGCGTGTTGAATCATTCTACAAACATCATAAAAACATTATACACTGTATCTCCGTTGCTGTCCCGTATGGTGCTGCATGTTGTGTGTTCAGCGTGGGGAGACAGCGTTACACATGGCAGCCAGGGCAGGTCAGGTGGAGGTGGTTCGATGTCTGCTGAGGAATGGGGCAATGGTGGATGCCAGGGCTCGGGTGAGACTATTGCTATCTATACAGACACAACCAGACACAACAACTTTTCCACTGGAAAATTAGGATTCTCAGATTAAGCTGCTATTATTTTAATCACATATAAAATGTTTCTTGTCTGTCCACTGTACAATGTGTAGGAGGACCAGACGCCCCTCCATATTGCATCTCGCCTGGGTAAGACAGAGATTGTGCAGCTGCTGCTGCAGCACATGGCCCATCCTGATGCTGCCACAACCAATGGGTACACCCCCCTCCACATCTCTGCCAGGGAGGGGCAGGTAGAGACAGCCTCTGTGCTGCTGGAGGCTGGGGCTTCACACTCACTGGCCACCAAGGTGAGTAGAGGAGCCACATCGATGCTTTGATGATCTTAGAAAAAGCTGTGACACATACTCACGCCCCTCATAGCACCCTGAGGCAGGGATGGAGTCATGTGGTCTCTGCATTCTACCTACAGTTAAAGAACAGTCTCCTAAAAGTCAAGATATTTTCAAGCATTTTTTTAACTTGAATTACAAAAAGAAACTCAAATAAAAAAATGAAAAAAATAAAGGGATGGCGGACATACCAGAAGTGGCACTATCAAAATAAAAGCAGTTGATGTTCAGATAAATTATTATATTCATTATATTAAGACAATTTTTTAGAAAATAATGCACTATGTCCCTGAAATGCATATGTGCCATATGTAATTGGTCCACGGTGTCTCTGAAAATTGAGATAACGGAATTACAGTATGATTACAGTATATCTGCATGTGTCTGTTTGACCCAGCTGATTTATCATCATCACTGTAGAGGTGTTTACCAGTAGAGGCTGCATAGTCCTGATTGTCATTTAGCACCCAGACCTAATTTATTCATACAGTGTGAAGGAGGAGAAGTGAAGCATTGTGCGATGCAGTAACGGTCAGGGTCCAGTGCTTCCACTCTCTGCTTTTTGTGACGTCTCTTTCCTCGGTTACTCTTCAGGGATGAAGGGTGTGGCCGTAGAAACCAAACCAGGGAAAGTTGTTGTCATTGTCTTTATACTGTCCTTCCATACAAACATTTCATGACAGTTGTTGGCATTTTTTAAATTCAATCTGTCAATGAATTCCACCAATCTACATTTTATTGTCTTAGTGATATAAGTCATTTTATCAGTTATAATCCAGCAAGACAAACAAAGGACTGTTCTCTCTACGGACTGGGCTGGGTCATAAACACACTGGTCATGTGGTTTCTGTCAGCTCCAGACTGGTTTGTTATTCAAACAGTCAAGGTGCCCCCTCTGCTGGTTTTAATGTGAATGTAGTTCAAGTTATAGGACTTGATTGAATTCTCTTACCTTAAAATGTATCAGCTTGTCATATATATTTTTGATTATTGTAAATGACCTAAAAAACAGACATCCAAAGAAGAATACTTTTTAATTAGCTCCAATTGTGCCTTATACATTACTGTTTATTGTCGTTTATTATGGACTATTGGAATGTGACCACTGCAATCATCTAAAATATTCATACAACGATCCAGTGATACAATATACACAATTGTGGTAACTGTTCAAGGCTTTTAGAAATTTTAGGCTTATTTTAAATAGTAATTTCTAAGTTAGTATTAGTTTGGAGAAATGGCTCAGCCTTCTATTGGTCTTATGATGCACTGCACACATAGAAGACACAGCTAACTTTAACTTAGTTTTTGTAGTTGAACAAGTAGTTGCTATCTGACAAAATTAGGCCTAACAATTAATGAAGTGTATCTTGTTCATGTGTGTACATACCCAGTATTCACTGCCTTTAGACACACCCCTCTGCTCTGATTGTTTCTCTCTACAGAAAGGCTTTACTCCTCTACATGTGGCCTCCAAGTATGGAAGCCTCGATGTAACCAAACTGCTGCTCCAGCGCCGTGCTCCTCCTGATTCTGCTGGGAAGGTATGTACATATTTCCATTATCCATTTGTATTGGTCTATATAGTTTTTACTGTAAAATCTAAGAGATGCTTTGTGCATTATTATGAAAAATTATAGTACAAACAGATGTACTGAAAATGTAAAGATCCTGTTAATTTAAATGGTGTGTTACTATTTTTCTATATTGAGGTTATGTTGCCTACAAGAGTACCGGTAAGCCTAGTTTGAATAAAATCAGACATTTCTTTGTTTTGATTAACTTAATTCCAGAACATAAAAACAGATAACAGAAGCCTCTTACATTAGGATCAATGTTTTTTTTTCTTTAAAATTTTCTCTTTGTGTCATATTAAGAACCCACCCATTGATCCTTCCAGCTTTTGTTGTTTAACATAACTCTAATACTTGCCAGCCTGCAGTCTTATCCCTGTTAACACTTACTATTAACCCTGTGCCTGTGTGGTGTTAATGGCTTCATGCTCTACTAATGTTTAATTCATATGCGCTCACCGTCCATCTCTCACAGAACGGCCTCACCCCACTTCATGTCGCAGCACATTACGATAACCAGAAGGTTGCGCTCCTGCTTTTGGACAAAGGAGCATCCCCCCACACTATGGCCAAGGTGAGAGCCCACAGCAACTGGTGCTAATGAGCTGATTCCTGGAGTAAAGAGATGTGTAATGGATTGTTCCACCCTGACATGCTCTTTAACACTTTGAATCTGTTTTTCCTCTTACAAGTTGTAAACAATGTGGCTAAAAGGACACAATAAATCTTCCTCGAAAAGCAGTTGCATCATTAGCCTTAAATTAAATCACCCTGTTGTCACAATGACAGCTGAGTTGCACAGAACGGTCAACTTGGGACATGTGAACACAAATCGACAGCTGGATTCAGCATTCTTTAGGGATGGCTGATTTCCACAGAGGATAAGCATCAATCTGCACAGAAATCATACAAAAAAGATGATCACTATATTATCATATCTTGCCCCACAAGCCAGACAGACGTTCATAAACAGCTTAACTTCCAGCTGTGACACCAGTTTCTCTCCACTGTCCTCCTGAATCAGAATGGCTACACCCCTCTCCACATCGCAGCAAAGAAGAACCAGATGGAGATCGCCACAGTTCTGCTGCAGTATGGAGCTGAGACCAACATCCTGACCAAGCAGGGTGTCACCCCGCTCCATCTGGCCTCCCAGGAGGGCCATGCTGACATAGCTGCCCTGCTTATAAGCAAGGGAGCTCAGGTCAACGTCCCCACCAAGGTACCCCAGTTTCTGAATGTCACTTTTCAGTCAACATAAGAGACAGAATTAGCCTAAAAAATAAGTGTTTGGTGGCATAAATGTTAATTATACTGTGAGTAGTCTAAACCATGTGACCATGTTTTACCTCCAGTATATTATTGTGCTTAGCCAATGTGAATTGAAGCTACAATACTATTGAATCACTGATAATTTAAGTTTGTTACTGACATGTCTACACGTTTGATATGGTCTCCAGTATAGGAAATGCTTATCTTGAACCACTGTTTTCTTCCTAATGTCATCTAAGCAACATGTTATAGGACAAGATGATCTGTGTGTGTGTGTGTGTGTTCCCCATGCAGAGTGGCCTGACTGCCCTCCATCTGGCAGCACAGGAAGACAAAGTGACTGTTGCTGAGATTCTTGCCAGAAACGGCGCCAACCTCGACCAGCAGACCAAAGTATGAACATCATATCATGTTGTTTTAATTCTCTGCTTGCAGCTTGACACCTTCTGGTGACAAGATAGTATTATTCAAACTCATCTCTGTAGGCTGCTGAATTTATCATCCTCATCAACATTTGTTTTTGCAGTTGGGATACACCCCGCTAATAGTAGCATGTCACTACGGCAACGCCAAGATGGTCAACTTCCTGCTTCAGAATGGTGCCAGTGTCAATGCCAAGACCAAGGTACTGAAGTTAGAGTAAACTGGTTGTAGTGTTCATCATATTATGATGCAACAACATTTTACGATTCGTAAATGATTTTATTTCTAGAATAATTAATAATCAGGTGAAATGTAATAAATGTGAGGCCAGACGTGATACTGTAAATGGACACTTTTGTTGCACTTACATTACAACCAACACAGTTGTAGTGGTCTTATTGGTGTAGTTATTTTTACGTACCCCCCATTGTGTCATTGACCCATGCACATTGTTTACTATACTTTAGTGAACCTAGTGTAGTGTACATATTAAAGCCTTTTGTGTATACAAATAAATTTAGGAAAAAATTATGAACAATTGTAATTCATGTTTCTGGATAAAGTATAATATCTTAATTCCTGTTTCACCTTTTTAAGTTTTTGGTTATGTTTTATTTGTTTCCTATCAGAATGGATACACTCCCCTTCACCAGGCGGCCCAGCAAGGCAACACACACATCATTAACATTCTGCTGCAATACGGTGCCAAGCCCAACGCTATAACTGTCGTGCGTAAACACAAACACTCAAATACACAGACACAAGCTCGCACACATGTAGTGTATGATACAGAGTCTCATTGTTTTTTTTATCTGTTTATATGTCTTGTCCAGAATGGTAACACTGCTCTGGGTATCGCTCGGAGACTGGGCTACATCTCTGTGGTGGACACACTGAGGGTCGTCACAGAGGAGATCATCACCACCACCACAGTAAAACCAAGCTCATTTGGATTTCATTGAAACTTCAAATCTTCAAATTGTGATTGTTTGAGGTAGGTGGGTTACAGTTAGTGGCTAATGGCACTTGTTTCCTGTGATGCTGACAGACGGTGACAGAGAAACACAAGCTGAACGTACCGGAGACCATGACTGAAGTGCTGGATGTCTCAGATGAAGAGGGTGAGCCACTGTAAACTGCTTCCTCAATGAGGAAGCTTGTTGGGGGTAACGCGTTCCAAAAGTAACTCACTACCGTAGTACATTACGTTTAGGCAGTAACGGAGTAATATAACACGTTACTAAATATATTTTGGTTATTATTATTACAGTTACTGAGTCTGGTAACGCGTTACAATCCGAGCTGTCGCACACGCGAAGGTTCCGAAAAAACAACTCAGGCGCAACATTTGTAAATAAAGAGTAAAAGATGGTTTTAAATCAACAGAAGAAGAAGAAGACGGTAAGATGTCAACAACAACTGATAATAAGTGGTTATACTCACACTGTTTTGAATTTGTCACAGAAATGCATAAGAACATCAAAGTAAGGTGCACTTTATGTGCTGAAGGGAACTGTCTACGACTAAAACTATTACAAGTAACCTGAAGAAACACCTGGAGAGAGCGCACAGCAACCTTAAGCTAGAGGCTAAATGACCTCTTGCTAGCAAACAGACGGAAGGTGACGGTATGTCGTGGAGGATGCGTTGCCTCTTTCTACAACTGAGTATCCGGCGTTTCAAAAACGTCTTCCTGAAAAAAACTTGAGGACTATTCACCATGACAAAATATTGCGCACCTTCATTTTGTAATGCCTTGTCTTAAATGTTTATTTTAGTGAAAGTAACTAAAAAGTAATGAGTAACTTATTACTCTACACAGAAGGTAATATTGTAAAGAAACCTTTTACTTTCAAATGGAAGTAACTTGTAATATGAAATATATAACATTTTGGAAGTAACTTGCCCAACACTGCTGTTCAACCCTCAGCACTGAAAGCCATCGATGATGATGACATTATGTCAGATGAAGCGATGGATGTGGAAGGTATTCAGCACGGTGCTTTGATTGAGGTCTTGCTGTGCTGGTTTAACCCAACTCTGGGGTTAGTGTGTTATGCATGATGAATAAGACTGTAGTAACCACTCATAGTCTAGATGCCACAAAACTAACTGTTGATATTTTGCCATTATATTTGGATAACAGGGATGCAGAGACAGGTTAAAGTTTGTGTCCATACACATTTTACTGGTGTTTATTGAAAGAAGCTGTGTTCTGCTGGCATAGCATCATGCTTCATGTCAGACCATTACAGTCCATTACATCATATACAACAGATCATTTTTTACTTATTAAAACAAAACTTTACAGTATATTCTTGTATTACACACCATTCACATGTATATAAATATCTGCATGATAGCAATGGGTGGGTTATACTATTAATACATTTTTTTATGTCTATGCAAAAGGGTCTGAGAGTGGTAGTGTCAGTGAACCATGGACACACCACAGGAAACTGAATGTGTTTTGGCCCAGGTTAACTCGCAGCATATAGTGCTGCTGACCCCTGCTGTACTGTAGTGGAACAGCACTACAGCTTTATGACTGCGGTACCAGGCCATAATGAAATGAGTTTCCCTAACATGCAGCATGTTTGGTGTGAGATGACAGTGCAGAAACAAGCTATCTATGTATCACTCAGCACAATATGAAATTTAGCTGCAGTTATGATAAGCTTTAAAGAAAACATCTTTTATTCACTTCCAGTATTTTCTAGATTCTTCTAACACGCTTTGCTCTCCTAAGGTGATGATACGATGACAGGCGATGGAGGGGAGTACCTGAGGGCCGAGGATCTCAGGGAGCTGGGAGACGACTCCCTTCCTGGGCAGTATCTGGATGGAATGAACTACCTCCGCTTCAGTCTGGAGGGAGGACGCACAGACAGGTACATTAAAACACTGAATCTGACCATCTCCATCTGAAACATCAACAACGGTTGACTCATTTTTTTACAGATTAACAACTAACAACATTTAATTCTGTTTCTCAGAAAATTCAAGTTCTTTTTATGTTTTGATACAGTGCTAATTGATAATTCAATCTTGCCTGTGATTGCATGCTATCATAACTTCAGCGCATGTGTGTATGTGTTCCTTTATATGTACTGATAAAACCTTTCCTATTCAACTCAAAACTAACTGTATTTATATATATGTGTGTGTCTGTGTTGTGCAACCCCCTGCTCATACTTCATCCGTGGTCTCCCTTGTCATGCCTCCATAGTCGAATGCAAAGGTATGTGCTGACGCGGGCCAAATATGTGGCCTTTTAAATCTTCAGCACCACTGAAATAACGAGTTTAACATGTATTGATTTCTAAATGGTCACAGTGCTAGTGTCTTTCATGGAATATTTGCAGTGATATTATTTTTGTTTTTATTATCATTACCAATTTTAATTGTTGAACCATGTCAGCCCTAAACTCTGTTTGTGTGTAGTGAGTCTTTTCATTTGTGACATTCATTCATGTCAAGAGATCCAGGATAACAGGCTAGCTGTGATAATTATTGGTCTTTGTTTTCCTCTGGACGTAGGTATAACATTATATTTGAAACTGGTAGACTGTGCTGCTCACTGTCCTTCCTTGCTCTGATTTTTGTTGATGTCATAACCACTGAGCATCACCCGCTTCACTGCTTACTTCTTTTCTGCTGCAGTTCAGACAGATCCTTCACCCCCACCCACCAAAGCTACTATTCCCCGAAACATGAGGGCATTATGGAGGAGATGCTCAGCAGCCAGGTACAGTATCATCACTGTCATCTTGCTTATAGCTACTTTAGGAAATAGTTGACTTTTTACTGCACAAACTGCACATGCAATAATGTGCTTTTGCGGTATCTCAGGTTTTAGCACTGACCAGGGAGAATGAGAGGGATTCATACAGACTGAGCTGGGGAACAGAGAACCTGGACAATGTGGCTTTATCCTCCAGTCCCATCCACTCTGGGTAGGTTTAAAGCAAAGTATGGTTTACAGCTGAAGGACACATAATAATAAAATTGTTACATATAAAAAATGTGACGAGAGGTTGGAATGTGCAGACAGATGTGCATCAGTATACTGAAACTGGTGTCTGAATTCATGAATATGCAATAACAATCAATATAATCTAATCACAGCCTGATAGTAAAACTGTTAGTATGTCTCAAGCTGCTAATTACATTTAATTATAATATGTTTAACTTGTTTAATTAAATTCATATTAAAATGTATTTTCTATTATGTCACGAGTTCTTGCAGTTAAGTTTTTCTCACAAATGTAATTATACTGATGGAGTAATGTTGTTGTAGATGAAATCACTGCTCATAAATGCTGGTACAGATGTTGTTTGTCAAGAAATATTTGCACAATTTAATGCCCCCTAAAACCACAAGTTAAGGTTTGCATTTTCTTATTGTGTGTAGGTGAATTAAAACTATAGACACTTTGTACTGTGTCTGTATCAGTGAGCTTTAGAAGTCTCCAGGAAAGTTGTTTACCCTTTATCCAAATCTAGACAAAACACTGGTATGAGTAAAAAAAGAAGCAAAACATATTTTCCTTTTTTCCCCAGACGTTCACAATAAATTTGTGTGATTTTTGCTAAACATATCTGGTAGCAACGACAGATTTCAAGCTGCAGAGGTTTCATGTGAGCACTGGTCAAATGTGTGTAACTGCTCAATATCTTCCACACGTTTCCTCTGTGCGGTCCTCTTTTCTCACACTTGCTTCTGGTTTTGATTGCTTTCTGTCTGATGTGGTTGTTGTTTTTAGCCATTCCTCTCCGTGCCATGATCATGGAGACCACAGCAGGTGACCTTCTGCACCTTGGTTACATCATTTGTCTCCTCATCCACATCATTCTCTTCCTCCCCCCACAGTGTGCTCTCTTGGTGGAGAGGTGTTTGTATATGTCACTGTCCTTAACAGACACTGTCTGCAGGCCACTGCATCATATATGCATATGAAAAGTTAAGGGTCCAGTGTAAAGGATGTAGTAGAACATATCAGTGAACTGATTCCAAATGTGTAAGGGAAACATGGTGGAATCTCTAAACCAAAGATGCAAAATATAAATTCTAAGGTGACAAACAAATGAGAAAATGACTTATTGTTTCATTTGAGGCATAATGAAATAATAAATTGCATTTCTACAAATTAATTCTGAACACTGGATGTCAAGAGGCAGTGAATGTTGGGGACATATTGTTAAAGTGGCTGTATGCAAGTTTTGGTGCCTGCCGTGCTACAAAGCCCAGAATAAAGTATCAGCCTTTATTCACCTCTTTTTTGATACTACTGAAGTATCATGATATATCAGCTAGTCTCAGCCCAAACAGAAAGTCTTTGCAGCAGCAGCGAAAACTTGCATAGAGCATGTTTAATTGCACAGTGTCTTGTAAATTGTGTGTTTTCATTAACAAACCAACCACTGCCAAAGTACCAGGGTACTTAGGCATTAAACATTAGTCAGCATATTGTGCAAGATACAGGACAATCACCTAAATAAGCAAATGTGGCTGGATTATATACAGGAGAGGATAGCAGACTCTGTCTCCTAACTGGTCTTCTGGTTGTCTTGCTGGATGTATAAATAACAAGTGTTTCTGTCACTCCAGTGTGTTTTAATCATTGTTGTGTTTGCTTTAATGAAGCACAAAACACAAGCACAAGAGACACCTCACCCACACTCCCCCCATTTCAGATGTTTGACTTATGTACATTCAGTATTTGCCATTTTGCATGTGAAGTAAAGTCAAAGAATATCAAGCCATGAAAGTGAAAGAATGTAATGCACTGCCTGTTTCGTTGTCCATTATAAAAGTTTTGAAAATAAGACGCCAAAGTATTTAACACTGTTTACAGGTTTA
The DNA here is from genome assembly GCA_016785345.1 of Trinectes maculatus. NCBI lineage: Eukaryota > Metazoa > Chordata > Actinopteri > Pleuronectiformes > Achiridae > Trinectes > Trinectes maculatus. The sequence goes on from JAFBJQ010001448.1 coordinate 414,798, forward strand.
TTTTTATGTTTTTATGAATTTTGAGACACAAATCCTGTATTTAAATAATAGTTAATTTAGTTTTTTTTTTTTAATCAGTACTAGCCAGTTATCTTTGGTGTCTACATTCTCATGACTAAATGAACCCAGGCCTTTAGAGTTTACCTCTAATGTGTGGAAATACATCCTCTTCTTCCCCAGCTTCCTTGTCAGCTTCATGGTGGATGCCAGGGGTGGAGCTATGCGCGGCTGCCGACACAATGGCTTGCGCATAATCATCCCACCCAGGAAGTGCAGTGCGCCTACAAGGGTGACGTGTCGGCTAGTGAAGAGGCACCGTTTGGCTACTATGCCCCCAGTGGTTGAAGGTGAAGGCCTGGCCAGCAGGCTCATTGAGGTGGGACCCTCAGGAGCCCAATTCCTCGGGTAAGGCTGCAGGTAAGGCATTCATTCATTCTGTCATCGCAGTGGAGGACAGAATAAATGAATGCCCTGGAAATTAGAAAATGTGGAGAATGTAAATAAAGAGGTAGTGCAATGTTGTAGGTGATGTATCCTGTTTAATAACAACTTGCTGCACTTTTTCTTTTAGATTAATTTCCCCCTTGCGTCTGCCTTACTAAAAATGTCTCTGTATCTGCTCTTGCTTTTCCCCGGCGCCAGGGATCGGTGATTCTTTGCTTTTAAGCATGTCCTATTTACTTTCATAACAGCTGCAGTCTAACTCTTTTTAACATTTTCCCTAACTCATAATGCAAAAGCCTTTAGTAATGAACTCCACCTTCGCTATATAAAGCACCATGATTGATTTGATATGTTGCCTCAAATACTGCCCCTGTTGAAAAAACAAAATAAAACTAAATGAAAAGTTTTTTCTGGGAAGAAGTAGAATATAAAATTTCAAATCTTTTATAAATTTTATTTTCAGTCAGTTTTGGAAGTTCTTTTTTTCAATTAACTTTTTAAAATTTTAGCACCTCTTGCTTGGCCTCTTTTTACAAACAACGACAAAGTGTCTTAATCTCATTTCAGTACTGCTCATTATTCCCTATGGTTTCTATTTTGCACCCAACCAAAACATTGTGTGTGCTCTTTCTTCCTCACTGCTGCATATGGACGCTTGGTTGATCACACAGAAAACTTCACCTCCCCACTGCCCCTCCACCTCTTAATGAGGGGGAGAGTTTGGTTAGCAGAATCCTTCAGCTTGGTCCACCGGGGACAAAATTCCTTGGGTAGGGTGGAAAACAAATCAAAGGTTTTGCATATGAAACAATACATGGATGCTAGTCTAAGTGTTCTCCATTTCAAACCGTATTGTCTGATTTTATTATGTCCTTGCACACAATGTGTTGTAATGTCCATAGTATCATCTTGCACCCCACGTTATGTTACCCTCTAGATGTCACTTTGCAGAAACATTATTTTGCTGCTGTTTTCTGCTGAGCCCTTTCAAATTCAGTGTTTCACATATTTTCACGTGTTTTTCATCCCTCTTATTTTCTTGATAAATGTGTAATTTGTGTTTGTGTTATTTTTGTGTGGAATTTAAATGGTTGTCTGGCCATTTGGTTACAATGTGAAATTCAACTGAATTCAACTTGTCATTTGGTACTTTTAGACAACTGTCTTAGCTTATAGCCCAAAAAGAAAAAACAAAAAAGACAACGGCAAAGACAAAAAGAAATTTTATACAGTATATATATATTTATGTGTGTGTGTGTGTGTGTGTATGGGTACAAAATCTAAACGAGGATTTTTGAAAACAAATATTAGAAATTGAAACAATTTAAACAAATACTACCATGTACTGTTAGGCCAAAGAACCATTTGTCTTTGTCCCTTGTTGGATTGTATTCGAGTAGCATGTTTCTTATAGATATGTGTTATAAATAGATTATTGTGATCAATTACATCAGGTATGTAAATAATCATCCATAAACACCAAATCTTTTTTACAGAAGGTGAGTGATTAAGGTAAACAGTTTAAGACATACATCATATTTAGCACAATGCAGGAAGCTACATATTCCAATATTATTGGCCATTTGCACTAACTCATGGCCTGTGTTGGGCAGCCATTACTGGGCTAAATCAATGGTTGTACTGAAATGAACAAGAAACCGCTTGGGTTTTTTGCCACAGTGTCATTGTCAGTCTACTCACATTGAATGATGATTAATCATCTTGACTCACACCAAGATCATGATTTAAAAACTGATAATTTCAAACATATTCCCATTGGCCCACATAAACATTTACATGTTATCATTTGTACCCATTGTCTCACACATACCTACTGTCTACCCTTCCAGTCCAGTGATAGTGGAGATACCCCACTTCGCTGCCCTGCGGGGGAAAGAGCGAGAACTTGTGATACTCAGGAGTGAGACAGGAGAAAGCTGGAAGGAGCATCACTGTGAACACACCCAGGAGGAGCTCAACCAGATACTGAATGGCATGGACGAGGGTCAGTCTCTGAAGCTCTAAACCAAAATCATCACAACATTTATGTCCCGAATAATGACAGCCGTACTTTGCTTCCCTCCTCTAGAGCTGGACACACCTGAGGAGCTGGAGCGGAAGCGCACTTGCCGTATCATCACCAGAGATTTCCCACAATACTTTGCGGTGGTGTCACGCATCAAGCAAGACAGTAATTTCATTGGTCCAGAGGGAGGGATCCTGAGCAGCACGGTCGTGCCCCAAGTGCAGGCAGTTTTCCCTGAGGGAGCCCTCACCAAGAGGATCAGGGTTGGACTGCAGGTAACTGGCAAAAGAACCAGTGTGTTTATGCATGAACATTTCCCTGTATCTTTATATAGCCTTAAAAATTAACTGCAGCCAACATTTTATTCAGGAAAACAATTCCAGTGCATAATATCAGTGAAGACAATAACTCACCATATTGCCAGCACAAGTAAGATTAACACATATGCTCTCGACTCCTTCAGGCCCAGCCGGTGAATGTAGATGTAGCAAGGAAGATCTTAGGGAACAAAGCAACCTTCAGTCCCATTGTCACCCTGGAGCCTCGTAGGAGGAAGTTCCATAAACCCATCACCATGACCATCCCTGTCCCGAAAAGCAACTCAGACCCAGTCCTAAACGGTTTCGGAGGGGACACCCCCACTTTACGACTGCTCTGCAGCATCACGGGTCAGAGAGGACACAGAAATCCATGAATACACTGACCGAAGGCGCATGCTTGCACTCTAATATGCCAGTCTTGTGTTTGTGTCCATGTGCAGGTGGAACAACACCAGCCCAGTGGGAGGATATAACAGGAACCACTCCATTGACATTTATTAATGACTGTGTTTCTTTTACCACCAATGTGTCTGCTAGGTAACACAGCAAACAATTTGTTACTGTGTATTTACTGTATTGCTGTTTTAAAGTGAGTAACGTGTAGCAGCCATCCACAGTGGATCTCTCTGATCCCCCTCCCATCTTTAGGTTCTGGCTCATTGACTGTCGGCAAGTCCAGGAATCTGTCAACTTCTCCACTCAGGTGTACCGAGAGATCATCTGTGTCCCTTACATGGCCAAGTTTGTAATCTTTGCCAAGACCCACGACCCCATTGAGGCCCGCCTGCGCTGCTTCTGCATGACTGATGACAAGATCGATAAAACCCTGGAGCAGCAGGAAAACTTCACTGAGGTGGCCCGCAGCCGAGACGTGGAGGTGAGAAAGTAGAGCATAGGAGAAAGGTATTATCAGGCAGTTATATTCACTGGCAAAGGCTTGGCACAAATGGCTATGGCAGCTTAGGTCACTAAAAGCCCATCAGTCACATTTTGTACAGCTAAAGTAGTGAGATAATGTTTTATGTTGGTATCACAGAATCCTTCTGAGCAACTTTATAGTCTGATGGGAGGTTAAAAAAAATAGAATTGCTGTGGCTCAAACAATAAAAATAGTGACATTTGAGAGTTTTTTGGGTTATGTACTTTACCGGCCTGTGTGTTTTTTTTCTCTCAGGTCCTGGAAGGAAAACCTATTTATGCAGAATGTTTTGGAAACCTTGTTCCCCTCACCAAAAGTGGCCAGCATCACCTCTTTAGCTTCTTTGCCTTTAAAGAGAACCGACTAGCACTCTTTATCAAAGTGAGCACCGTTCCATTACAAGGAAACAAGCACAAGCCTTTCACGCAAATGCAGCTGTTTGCTCATATTTATTATTGTATGTACTCAAACATACTTTTTTTTTAATGCCCACTGCTGAACTGCTCGGCTGTTGCAGATCAGAGACAACACTCAGGAGCCATGTGGCCGTCTGTCCTTTATGAAAGAACCCAGGAACTACAGATCACTCACCCAGAGTGCCATATGCAACCTCAACATCACCCTCCCGTCATATTGCAAGGTGAGGACCTCATTCTGTTGTTTGATTCATTCTTGTGTATCTTTTTAGGTAATGTATGTAAAAGTCCACGTTGCACCAAAATTAAAGTATCCTCATGGGAAAATTCTTAATACTTATATAAATGGGGGGCCTAAAAGCTGTTCTAGTCAACATTTCAGAATGATGCCTTATAAACAGGGTAGGGGAAAACATGTATATAAAGGATTTTAAATTCTTTATACCAAAGATCTGGGAGATAATAGTGAGAGAATCTTAAATTCAGATTAAAGATTTTATTGAAGGTGGTAGACTAATGAAGTGTAGTTGACCACCCTGGCTTCCATATAATCACACTTACCACTTGTTTTCATTGTTATGGTAACAACACATTGTCCTCAGTCGTTTCTCCCCTTAACATTACTGTTGTTTCTGTCTGTACATCTCTCTGCTTCTTGCTGCCTCTTGCTCCCAAAAGGAGTCGGATTCAGACCAAGAGCAAGAGGAAGAGGTAAAAGCAGCCATTGCTTCCCACTCCCCAATGGAATAACTACCTGTGCTTATTTCCTATGCATCCTTTCACCTCCTGCAATAAACACATGTCCACAAGAAGTCAAATACTTTACTTTTGTATTACATGTGTCTTGTGTGTCCATTTAATGAAGAAGTAGTAGTAGTTTTAAATATTTCCTACGTCCTATGGTATTTTGGTAACTGTAATCCTTTTCCATTTTTTCCAGACACTCAGAACACAGGAGAAATGTAAGTTATGTTTTTTCCAATTTATATGCCGCTTTAATTATTACTAAAATTGATGCAACTTCTTTGATAATACTGCATCTCTGAATTAATCAAACTAACTTAACAGCACTGATTTAGTATTGCTGATATATGCTAGACCAGTGGTTCCCACAGTTTCTCTGCTGGGCCCCCTTTTGGTTGATAAGAACATTTTCGGGCCCGCCCAAACCTGACATACATACACATATTTTGTTTTCAGACTCCATGGCACTTTATTTCACACATTGTAATTAATACAAACGTCATAAACTATAATACAGACCTCATAAACTGCAGGTTGCAATAAACTCCAACCTCTTTTGAAATAAGAAATAAATAACAAAATAACAAACCACCTTAACAGTATAATTATGTTCAGTGTAACAGGTTTCTTTCTTCTTTTTTTACTACGTAACAATACTTAACATTGTTATCAAGGCATTTTTCAAAAATTGCCTCTATATGTGCAAAAATTGGTTTTAAAACATGACTGAACACAAACATGAACCTAGAGGGAAAAAAAACAACAAAACACCTAAAGGTTTGTTGTGCAAAAACCAAACCGCGCCCCCCCTGCAATGGCACTGCACCTCATTTTGGGAACCACTGTGCTAGACTAACGTGGCTGAACATACTGTATTGTGCAGAGGAAATAACCAGACTGATACACTGGCACACCTAGGTTCACCCATAGCTGTATACCTTAAGACCCTTAAGTTTTAAGTATTTTTGTCTTGTCATACAAACAAAATGGCCTCATCCATATCTCCCCCATGTTGATGTTGTGTTTCTCCTGAACCTTAACGTCATTTGTTAATTTCCTCTTTTTTTCCTCCGTCATCCATTAAAACCGTTCCCTTCCTGATTTAAGATCCGACATACACGGAAATAGTTAAACGCTGCCACTACGTATGTGCACCAGCATTAAACTCATTCATACTGTGGTGATGTTTACATGACACTGGCCTCTAATTTTTTGCTGCAGCAGGAATATTAAGATGTGCTCTATTGACTCCAGTGAAATCAGTGTTAAGGTGGATGAAGTGATACAATCCGGCTGTATTACACTTAGGTGTTTATGCCTAAATGAAGATACTCAGATCAGCATATTTATCCAAATTAACCTTAATAGATATAACATAAAACTTAAGTTTTAATTAATTCAGTGGTGATTTTTACTATTACATACACCACTGTAGCACACCCGGACTCCACCTGCTGATGGTACCTTTCATACCAAAATTTGAAAAAAAAATGTTGCTTACTCCCATTTGCTTACACACAGTTCCTGAAACAATGCATTAGTGGGGGGGGGGGGGGGGGGCCGGGGGGGGGGGGGGGGGGGGTTCCAGGAAATTAGAGGCCATATTATTAGTGTCACTCCACCTGTCATTCTGTAGTGTCATGGTAAAGCAGAAGTAGTCACCCTCAGTACCTAATCTAAAGCCTTTATCCTGTTCATATATCATAGTAAAAAATATATCTATGTGTGTGTGTGTGTGTGTGTGTGCATAGATAGACACACACACACACACACACGCACACACACATACCGGTATGATCAAGACCCTCAACATAGTTGTGTAAATGGTTTACAAACTCACCACACTGTTGAATGAGGATATAAGCAGCTGGTTATCATAAGCACACCAATTTAATCGCCACACTACACTTTTCACTGACTCCATTCACTCCCTTACCAGGACCTCTCCATCACCACTTCTCTTTGCTTTGCATGGAAATAACTTGCCTTACATACGTGTGTATGCGTGTGCTTGCGTGTCTGTATAACAATATGTAATAATTTGTTCCTAACAGTTTGTTCACTCCTTTGTTGTTGTGGTTTGATTTTGTCCTTTCTACTCACAGGACCATTTGCTTATGGTGTTGTACACTGGTTTTGTGTAATGTCAGTCTTCATTTCACCTTTAGTTCTAATGTGTAGTTTGGCAAACGGTAGACAGGATGGCAAAGGGTATTCAAATATTGCAAGATGCTTCCGAGCACAGCTTAGAATCTCCTTCCTCTAGATTTGGTGAAAGTGAACAATTTGTTTTGTACTAGAAATAAAAGCATAGCAAATAATGTTGGGTAAGTTATCACTGGCTTTCTGTAATAGACAACTAGCCTCCTGAGTAGTCTTCCAACCATTTTTGCCTCTCAGCACATTGACATTTGTCATACATCCGAGCAATCTTGAGATGCTTTGCTGTTTCTTTGTTTCCTTTGTTGTCTCTTTTTCCTTTGTACATCTTGGTTTCTTGATTACCTGGTTTCATTCATAGTTGTTACAGTTTTTATTTGTTATTGTGTTTTATAGCTTTGTCTTGTGAGTGTGGGTGCACTGAGTGTATAAGCAAGTTATTTCCTGCTCATATCCTTATGCATTGGTATTATAGCTTTTGTTTTACCACAGTCCCAGAGAGACATAAAATTGTAACTACTCTGATATCCTGATGTAAAACTCATAGTGAGTCGTATGACCCTGCAATGTGCTCCACTCTTGCCCTGACCGCATTTTCCAATTGTTTGTCTCCTTTCATTTGAATTTTTGATTTTCTTTACTCCTTACTTGTTCTTCTTCCATATGGAAGATGAAGAGACGGAGACATCAGTCCTGAAATCAGAGCTGATTCAAGAGCCAGATCTTCTATCCCACGTGTCAGAGATGAAACAAGATCTAATCAAAATGACTGCCATCTTGACTGCAGACTCTACAGAAAAATCCCCTTCTTTAGGAGGGTGTGGTCTAGATAAAGGGACTGAGGACATTTCTGGAGAACCCCTAGAAATAATGGAGAAAGACTTAGAGAAAGTTAAAGAGGACCTAGAGAAAGTCAGTGAGATTCTGAGGAGTGGAACATATGAGGGTGAGGTGACAGAGGAGGTAGCAAAAGCAGCTCGAATGTCAGAGGAATGGGTTCTCCTCTCAGACAGTGATGTAGAGGAGGCCAAAAAGATGGCAGCTTTAGAAATCCAAGAGCCTGTTTTGCGGGAAAGCAGAGCCAACAGAGGTGCTCCCAGACCTAAAGCCATAAAGGACAGTGGTGATCTTAAAGAATATCTTCTGGATGCGCCAGTTTCCTCCAAAGTAAAAGCTACGAAAGAACCAGCCGTCCAAGAAAGATTCACAGATGTTGTACTACGTAAAAGTTCAAAATCAACCACTTCAACTAAAACATTTGACAAAACGACAGCTGGTGATGTTAAAAAGCCAGTCAGAAGGAAGGGGAAAGACCAGGGGCAAGCAGAGGAATTAACAGACAGACAGACAGGTGCTCTTTTAGGTGTGCCAACGGCACCCGCTCCAGCATCACCTGTATCACCAGTAGTTGAAGAAACTCCCATTGGGTCAATAAAGGACAAAGTCAAAGCTTTACAACAGAAAGTAGAGGCAGAGCAAAAGAACAAACGTGTCACTGGAAGTAAGTCTTCACAATTGCCTTTTACGAGCAAACATTCAGCCGTAGCCAAAGAAAGCCCTAAATCAAAACAGCCCCCACTTAAATCCCCTAAATCTGAATCTGAAAAACTGGAGGAGACCATGTCAGTTAAAGAACTGATGCAAGCATTCCAAACGGGGCAGGACCCTTCAAAGAGAAAGTCTGGGCTTTTTGAGCTCAAATCATCCACTACGTCAAGATCAGAGAAAACCACAAAATCAGAAACCATCCAGTCAAAATCCATGACCAAAGCAATTACGTCACGTGTGTCTCAAGAGCGAGAAGTGTCCCTGGATTCTAAATCTTCCAAGAAAGAGGCTGCTCAACACGTCAGAGAGAAAGAAACCAAGAGAGTTACTTCTGCCCACTCTGAACTGACTGAAACTGTAGACTTCGGAAATGTTGACCTTGATGATAGCTCTGACAGCTTAAAACATGAGGGTGTGGCAGACTCACTAAGTGCTAGTTCTGGAGATGGAACCCATCATCTTAGCTCTGAGGACAGCTATAAACATGAGGGTTTAGCCACTCCAGGCACAAGTCCGGAAAGTTTGTGTCTTTCCCCCAAAAATGGACAGTACACAACTTCATCACAAGTTACCGCAGCAGTCAAAAAACAAAGTAAAGACACAGAGACATCTGGAGATGCTGGTGTAGGGGCCACTGGCGGCCAGCTATCTGCAGAATTGAACCTCCCTGTTTCATCCAGTGAGCCTGCGGAGGACCACACTACAAGTGAGTCCACATATGTTAGGGGGAGTGAGTCTAAGCCATCTAAACCTCAAAAGCTTACAAAGAGAATTTCAGAGACTGTAGAAACTTTTCTTAGTGATGATGAAAGCCCTGATCGTCAGTTAGCATTACCCTTGTCTGGTTCTCCAGCCTCTAGATCTTCTTCTCAGCATCAAGGAAGCTTAGAGCTGCATTTAAAACAGGACTCAGATGCTCTCAGTCCATTAGCTGATGACTCTTTGACAATAAGCCACAGAGACTCCCTAGAGGGTAGTCCTCTCATGGAAGAAAATTCATCCCATAAGTCACCCGACTCTATTGAACCTAGTCCAACCAAGGAATCACCTCCTCATGACTCCTTAGAGACCAGCCCTGTAGAGCAAAAAAGCCTCCCCTCCTTTCCATCAACACTAGGTCCATCTAGTAAATCCTCTAGCCATCCTGAGCCCAACAAAGCAACAGAATTCCTTCATGATGCATTACGTGATAGGCTGCTTCGAGACCATGAGGCTAGTGCTGATGATGACAGTTGTGAGCAGACATCTCAAATGACAAGCTCCGGTAAGAGCCCCCTCTCCCCTGATACTCCTAGTTCTGAAGAGGTAAGTTATGAGGTAAACCCTAAACCCCCTGACCAAAAATTCCTCTCAGTTCCATCCACACCGGCTGTCATTCCTGAAGACTCAGAAGAAGAGGACACATCAGGCAGCTGTGAAGCAAAGAGAAAAATCACTCCCGAGGAAGAAATGTTTAAGATGGCAGCCAAAATAAAAACATTTGATGAAATGGAACAAGAAGCGAAGAGCAAAAAGAACTCTAGAAAAGATTTGTTATCCTCGACAGATGCCAAAATAGGGGATGACAGCCATAAAATATTAGAGCCCGAAACTGAGAAGCTTTCACAAAGTGAATGTGGGCACAATAGGCCCACAGAGGATTCAAAGTTAGCTCTTTTTGTTGATCCCCTTATTAAAGTACAACCTCCCTCTCCTTTTTCAGCAGGTTTGCATGATGGATCCCACAGCAAAGAAGTCAAGAATACAACAGCCAAAGTCACTTCAGAGGGACCTTACTCTGTCTCAGACCAGCATCATTCAAAATCCAAACTGGAAATATCACAGGAACAAAGACTCTCACCACCTTTAAAATCTGATAAAGACTGTAATGCTAAAAAAGCTTCTGTAGCATCACACACTGAAAGCAGAACAGATGAGCAAAAGGAAGAGTGCTTAAGAACGTCAAGGGAAAACAAAATAGATGACAAGACTGGCCAAGAGTTAGTTGTTAGTGAGATACAGACTGGTACACCTATATTAGTTAGTAATATAGCAGATGAAGTCAAGGGAGATGACAGGGGGCATACAGCAGTACCACAAGCAGGACTTGGCACAAATCAAACAAAGGAAATATTCAAACCAGAAGTTTGTATCTACGATGACACAGAGGAAGATGATGAGACATTGGAACCTCCCAGAACTGAGTCAAAAGGTGTCACTGCAAAGGTAGACACTGACTCGTGGTCTGCCATGCGGGAGGATGATGCCACTTTTGCAGCTCGTGTCAAAGAAGAGGAACAAAAGATACTGAATCTAGCAGTGGACCATCAGTCTTTACAGGCAACTCCAGACACAACACCTGGTCGAACACCAACTGAAGAGAGCACTCCTACTAGTGAGCCCAACCCTTTTCTGTTCCAAGAAGGAAAGCTTTTTGAGATGACCCGAAGTGGCGCTATTGACATGACTAAGAGAAGCTATGAGGAAGAGGGGGGTGGCTTTGCATTTTTCCAGATAGGTGAACAGCCTTTAGATGGTCCTCTCTTAGAGGAAGCCAGGCAAGAAGATATGAGATCAGCTGCAGAACCTGAAGTTGGCCTCAATTTAACACTAGAGGTTAAGAGTGAGGAAGATGAAAAATCTAAAGGAACAACTGACTGTCAGCTTCAGTCTCCACCTGAAAGTGATCGGACAGCAACTAAAGCTGAAGTCTCCAAATCTAAAATCCCTAAAATGGGAATTTCAGCATCATCCAAACCTACAAAGAAATCCCCTGAAGGTGTAGATACTAACACAGACAAAAAATTAAATGAAGTATCCTTAGATTCAGACACAAGTTTCTGTGACCAAATTATAACAAATGTACAGACAGCAGAAACTACAGTTACTAGATCAGTTTACTCTGAGCAAGACCAAGAGTCCTCAGACTCCTCCCCAGAAGAACTACAGTCAGTGATAGAATCCCCCAAACCAATAGGCAAACTTAAACAAAGTGCTCCCAGTAGTGTGAAAAAGACTCCTGTCAAAACACAACCTAAGGCTGCTCCACAAGGTAGGGGTAAATCCACACTGCACTCTCCATCTAATGCAACCGCCTCTTCGAAAACTCTTAAAAAAGAGGCCTCTTTCACATCTGAATCTAAATCTAAAATCCCAGTGAAGGCTAGCTCTTCTAAGACTGATACTACTGTCAAACGTGTTGAATCAACCCAAGAGAAAAAGCTGAAAGTCCCCGTAAAAAAGGATACAAGGAGAAAATCTGAGACAGATGCAGGTCCCTCAGTGGAGGTCAAAACCAAGACACCATCTTCCAAAGCCAAGAGCTTCTGTGAGGGGGAGTCTACCAGGCGTACAGCTAAAAAAGAACAGGGTCGTCCATTGAGTGTTGAGTCAGCAAAATCTAAAGGCTTCCAATCCAGACTGCCAGTCCGGGGCAAAAGTGGCCAACTATCTCATTCGCCAGCACCCACTAAAGAGAAAAATGAGACACGCAAAAAGTCCATTGAGTTCTTTGAAGAGATAAGCGATGAGGCAGCAAAACTTGTGGCAAGGTTGGCACAGGCCGAGAAAGAGCAAGAGGCTGCAGCTGCCACCTCAGATGATGAGAGCAGTCTGATTGACCCATCAATCATTGAAAAAGAAACTTTCTCTGAGATGCAATTCCCTCCTTCAGGAGACATCTTTCCTATTAGACCACTGTGGGATGACCCTGTTGAGACACAGATGCAGCGAATTCCAGATGATAAAGTCCAAAGTCAAGGTATCCCCCCTAGTATAAGGGGCTATTCTCTATCTCTTCTGCCGCATTAGCACAGTAGCTGTAAAGATGCTGCCTCTCTGTCTCTTGTATTTAAGTCCCTCATGTTACTGGATCACTTGTGTGTGTTTGTAATGTCTCTTTTTCCTTCTATGTGTGCAGATAATCTCAAGATTGACTTAAAGGCTTCACGACTTAGTAACTAAAACCATTTAAGATTTAAGTGTAAATATTTATCGAACAATCACATATACTGTGATGATAATAAACAAAATGTGTCGCTGTATTATTCTTAACAGATGTATTTATTTGTCCTAGTTTACAATTACATAATTTAATTGTTTGTTTTAACTATACAGACAGTACAAAAACAAGAAAGCCAGTGATTTTTAAAAAAAGATATTGTTTGAGGCTGTCTAGATTTATTATATTTTGCAGCTATGACTGCTTATGGCTGTGTGGTGGTATTTGCAGTAAACCCACAGGATGAAGCAGAGAAAAATGAGCAACGGTTGGCCATCATAGCTGACCACTTGGGCTTCAGCTGGACAGGTGAAAATATAGATTTATGCTTAAGAGAATGTTGTATTTCAGAAATATTAAAAATTATATTAAAATCATCACAATTATTATATTATTCTTTCTCTTTTTAGAGTTGGCACGAGAACTGGATTTCAGTGAGGAGAGGATCAACCTTATAAGGATCGAAAACCCCAACTCACTGCAGGACCAAAGCCATGCCCTTTTGAAACTGTGGGCAAAGAGGGAGGGAAATAATGCCACAGGTTAGTGATGACTGGGGTAGACAGGAAAAGGTCTCAGTATAATTTAACGTGAAACTTCTAAGATTGCTATGTCTCAACAGAAATGACCCTGATCAAAAGATTGACAAAGATCAACCGAATGGACATTGTTCACCTCATTGAAACCAAAATAATCAAGTCCACTCAAGAGGAGACATCATCACATACCTATGCAGAAATTGAACGGACCATCGCACTGGACCATAGTGAAGGTGCATAGTGATGTCAACACTTAACTATATACTGATAACTTATTTGTTATGTTCATATTTTATGTTCTAATTGAAAGACACATGCAAATAAGTCATGTAATTCTATTTTTTCCTTTACTTAACGCCTTCACTAAATTCCTTGTCAGGTTTCTCTGCTCTTCACGAAGATATTGACAGCCCAAGGCCAGGCAGGCGCACAGAGACCAGGCGTAGAAGTCCGGGTTCGGGACAAGAGGTACCCATGGTGTCAGCAGAGGACCTGTCCTCCAGTTTGTCATCACTTCAGGAGACGACAGGACGATTTGAGATAGACTCCACTGCAACAGGCTTGCTTAGAAGTGCTCAGAAAGAAAAATTACAAAAAGACATGGAGATAAAATTGTGAGTAAACCAGAAGATTTTAAAGGGTATTCATATTAGCTCTCTTGCTGTTTTCTATTGTTTTCCGTTGTCTGTTGACAAGCACAAAGATTTGTCTAATTTCATGTTAACATGCTCAAATTGCATATGCTTTTGCACATAGCACACAGCTACAATTTAAACAATGAGGTCTTGCTGTCTGCACAGAGGTAAAATTTTAATGGATAAAATCAAGTATGTGAAAACAAAGTAAGAGATTTATAATACAATGGTGCCTTGACTTAGGAGTCACAGTTGAAGACTTGCTGGGGGATGTATCCTTCACCTGCTATAATTCCGGCAAAAGTTTTGAGGTAGTCCTCAACTGCCTTCATATCCACGTTCATTGTCTCAGCATGCCTGACAACAGAGTGAATGCTGGTCCTCTTTTTGAGTGAAACACGGGATGCTGGGCGGATGTTATGGCGTTCAGCTGGCTCGTAACCCGAATTTTAGCTCACAACTCAAAGAAAAAATTGGCAAAGAGACTGCTCGTATCTCAAAAAACTTGTTAGTTGGGACACTCGTAAGTCAAGGTACCTTTGTACTATGAGAATTGTCAAGATTTTTTTGGTTCATTATGTATATCTGGCAAAAAATCTGGTAAAGTAATTCAATTCAAAAAATGAAACTCTATATCATAGATTCATTACACACAAAGTGAAATATTTCAAGCCTTTATTTGTTATCTTTTTGACAATTATGGCTCACAGCTCATGAAATATTTTAATATTGTGACAAAGTTTAGTGTTGTAGACTCACAGTGTTATACCCAATCAGTTCCGATCTTGAAATATTCCACTATGTGAACGTTTAACTTCTTGAGTTAAATTACTGAAATTAATTAACTATTCTAATTTATTGAGACCTGTACTGTTTAGTCATTAGTTCATAGGTTCATGTAGCTAGATCAGTGTTTCGTGGAGTACATGCATATTCAGTTATATAGACAATGAAAAACATTTATGATGATTATCATATGAATAAGAGCTGCTACGAGATACTGTTCTTCTCTGGAATACACCCATTCAGTTATCCAATGGTGACATGCTCTTTTTTGCAGTTCATCACAGAGAATATATGAGGAATTGACGGACTCTGGACACACAGGCAGTTCTAAACAAGTAAGTCCTTTCTTCACATTATACCGCACCTCTCCCTACAACCTGCGATCTCATGTGATAGACCCTGTGTACAAAGGGGGACCCAAGTTAGGTGCCCAGATTACCGTACCTCCTTATCCAACTGTTCAACCATGTGATGATGAGGGGGCTGCTGGATATGAGGGGGCAGAAGGGGGAGAGGAGTGGAGCTTGGAGTGCCTACAAACTACCCCTGCTGAATATGACATTGATTATATGTCACTGTTGCATTGGCGAGAGTCACCCAGTAGCTCTCGAACAGGTGTATGCGAGAGTCGACCATTATCTGTGACCGATTTCGGAGATAGCCTGACTGAGTGTGAACAAGCTGAGCAAGACTTCAGTAAACTGTCTGCAGAGCTTATGGAAGCAAATGAGGTCTCTGAGAATGTTTGCTTTACACAAGGATCAACAAATGAAGAAACGCCTCATACTTTAATCACCAGTGGTTCCTCTCTAACTACATCACCAGAAGTGATGCAAACCCAAACAATGGATTCAAGACACATTGATGAGGTTTCACATCGACTGTATAAAGTCCTGTATGGTTATGATGTTGACCTGATAGATTCAGAAAATGAGGAAACGTCTTCAGTGCGTAGGAATGCTTCCCCTGAAGACATCAGTCAAGCTGCAGTGAGGACAGATGAAGCAGAGGGAATTGCCGGACACCTGATTAACAAGGATGTTTCAATATCAGGGCATGTAAATGATGTTTACCAAGCAACAATATCAAGTGACCTAGATGTCAGATCCAATGATGGCATAAATCTAACCCAGGATAGAGCCTCCCAGGAATTGGCATGTTCTTCTGATGGAAGCCACACCATTCCAGGTTTAATTTCTAAAACATCAACAGTTGGCCTCCTTCAGTTGTCACATGACTCAACTTTTGAGAAAACACTATCATTCAGATTAGATGAACCTGTTAATGAGGCTTTGGTCTCTGTACAGACAACACTTACGACTGAAGCATCCAGAAAAAGATCCTGTTCGCTAGATTTTACACCTGAAAACATTGGCGAGCTACATAGCTTGGGTCATCGTAGATCATCTTCACCTGAGTGCTTTACTGATACAGCAGTATTACTGACAGAGAGCAGGGCCTCATCACCTGAATCAGCATTGTCAGTAAATGAGCTGAGTTTTCTTGTACCTGACTCTCCAGTACCTCAGTTCAGGCCCTTGTCTCCCCTTCCACCCACTGTTTTTCCATGGGAAACCAGTGATGCTAGAGCATCTGCTCAGGGGCAACCATTACTTAGTGCACGTGGAGGCACTACTTTGTTCTTAAGATCAGAAGAGGAGGAAAGACCATTAACTCCAATGGTTTCAAACAAAAGACCATTTGGAAGGCCAGTATCGCTAATCAGTGATTATAGCAGTGACAGATCCATATCTCCTCAGTCATTAACTTTTGACTTAGAGGATAGAACATCTTCACCTGAGTCTGCTACTTTAGAAACTGAGCAGTGGCTTTTTACACGAGAAAATGTGACCGTGTCCCCTGATTTCCATGAAATGAGAGCATCATCTCCTGAATCTGTTGGATCCATCACTGCACGTTGTCTGCTTCCACCGGACTCCCCTATACCAGAGTTCAGGCATGCTATCTCAGAGTCTTGCACAATATGTAACTGTAGGTCGAGCACTCCGGAGTCAGTGTCATCAGAAATGGACTCCGTAGCAGGATGTTTGTTAATTTTGCCTTTTGATGACATGGCCTCATCCCTAGAATCTGTAACATCTGTAAATGAATTTAAAGCTTTGTCACCTGATTCACCCTTACCTGACTTCAGTTTCAATTGGCCTGACACAGCTATTACAATGATTGGGGAGAGATCCAGTTCATCTAAATCAGTATGTTCAGAATTGGATAATGGCTCAATGTCTCCAGCATTATTTAACTGTGAGGATAGAGCTCCATCCCCTTCTTCAGTTGCATCTAGAGATGAATCTGTGACTGGACACAGAGTGGCCTCCCCTGAATCAGTTGAATCTGATCACATGAATCAGTTGAAGCTGAATCATAAACCAAAATCACCTGAACCACAAGTATCTTATACTAAAAACAAATCGCCAGCAACAGTGGAATTAATGTCAGAGTGTGATGATGAATGGGTAATTGTACGTTTGTCTGATATTGAGGACTTGACACTCTCTCAAGACCTTGTGTCTGACTATAGACCATGTTCTCCACAGTCAGCAGTGTTAGACAGTGGAGCTCTCTCTCCTGAATCTAAAACTTTAAAGGAGCTAGTGTCATCAGATACTGAGTATAAGGCTATACCATTATCAAATGTGCCATTATCAAATCCTGAAGAAGATGTAGCACTTCACCCAACACAAACACCAGTTGTTTTAGAAAACACATATATTGAAAAGCAGTTTGAAGCCCCATCAGATGGAATTCTTGATCTTGAAATAAAAAGTCAAAGCTATGCTTTGTCAAAATCTTTAGAAGAAAAATTTGAGAAACATAGCAAAACAGAAGCAACAAAGATACAATCAGAAGTGTGTGGTGTCAGTCAGTCTGAAATGGTTACAACAGACGCAGGAGATGAGGACTTTTCAATTGATTTAGCTACAGAAGAATTATCTTATGAGTTATTTGGTGAAATGACGTCAAAAGAGGAAACACACAATACAGTGACTTGGGAAACTAAATCTTCTAGAAAGAGAAAATCTAAGAAACTGGTCCAAACTGATAACGAACCAGTAAAGGATATCACAAAACACCAAACATCTATATTTTTAGCAGAAGAGTCAGTCTACAATTCACCATATGATGCAGACATTTGTAAGCTCATCTCTCAAATCCATGACCCACAGTACAAAGGAAAACCCATGAGTAAAGCACATGTGTTTCATTTTGCTGAAACAATGACAAAAGAAGCCCAGGTTCAAACAGTTTTAGATCCTTCTGCCAGAGATGAAACTGAGTCACTCCAGTCAGAGAATTACCCAAGATCATTTTCACCTGATTCTGAAGCAGAATATAGACCCATGTCACCAGGATCGCTGCGGGTTCTGGAGCTGTTCAGAGCAGATTCGGCCCACTGCAGGAGTTCTGTAGATAGTCCATTTGCTTTATCACCAGATTCCCCTATTCCTCAGTACTTAAGCTCTGTCTCTGGGTCGTCTCAAATTTATCACAGATCAGCGTCAACAGAGTCAGCATTATCAGATCTTGAAATGGAGACCAAGTCAAGCAATTCATTTAGTTTTGAAGACAGACCAGCATCTCCTGATTCAGTATCATCAGTAAACATTTATAAGGCACTGTCACCTGACTCACCTATTCCAGATTTTAGAAAGTCTTTACCAGAACCCCCTCTTAACACTAGATTAGATTGCTGTTCTTCACTCGAATCTGTAGCCTCTGATATAGAATGTGGCACTGTCAATTTGTCATTATTATTCTATGAGAACAGATCACTGTCCCCAGATGATGTTGATGTAAACAGGCCACCTTCCCCTGATTCTACGGTTTCTGTCGTTTGGCAGACCTTACCAGTTTCTGTTTCAGCTACGCTGGAAAGGTCTTCGTCACCTGTTTCAGTTTGTTCAAACCTAGAATACTGTACTACGTCTCTACCACAGCAATGTTCTGAAGTGAGAACATCATTACATGATTCGGTAGTTTCCCATAGAGCAACATCTTCCAAGTCAGTGACTTCAGATGTTGAACAAGTACAGTCACATCAAGAGAAAGTGTCTTCCAAGCAGAAATCTGACTCACCAAAATCACAAGTATTAGAGACCACAGAGAAAGAACTAGATGCTAGTAGTCAAACCCTAAAGGCAATCCAGGTGCCAGTATATAGACTTGTTTATGATGCTGAAGTTTGGAAGTTAATTTCTCAAATATACGATCCACACTATGTTGGAGAGACTTTTTGCACTAAAACAGGGACTTTGGAGTGCACTGGAACTAGAACAGAGTATATTCATGAGGATCCTGGTTTTAAAGAAGGGGAATCAGGTAATGGTGTGGAGTTTAAATTATTGTCTAATGCAGATGACCTACAAGCAGCACAAGCAAAGGTTGAGGGTGACGAGAGACCAGTGTCAATAATACAGTCAGAAAACAGGCCTTTATCAGCCAGGGAATTGATTACACCTAGGACTGATTCTCCAGAGAATTTTGACTTGTCTGAAGACTCACAAGTTCCACAATTTTCTGTTGAGATTTGTAATATTTCAGAGTCTCTGCCCTATTCACCAGAATCAGCAGTGTTAGATGAAGAATCAGACATTTGTGTCCCTCCATTTGTCAATGAGATTAGACCTTTGTCATCTGATTCTGCGGTATCATTAGTTGAAAACAATTTGTTTTTAATTGACTCGCCTTTACCAGACTTTACACCTGTAATACCGGAGTCTGTTTCTGTTGGGTACAGGTCCTCTTCACCAGAATCCGTACATTTGGATACGGAGTCTCAGTTTTCGACTTCTGGAGATTTTAAAGGCCAGAGAGCAGATTCACCTGAATCTGTAGTTATTTGTATTCCTGAAGAAAAGCAATCAAGTGCTGGTGCATCGGTTAGAGCAAACCAGCTTATACAGCAGCTACATGACCCTCACTATATAGAAGAAGCATTTGTAAGCACAGCCAAAGTGTTAAAATATGTGGATACAGGTAAAGAATATGCTCTCTTTGATTCAGTTAGGGAAGAGAGAGGGAGGCCAATGTCCCCTATATCTGAGGCAACATATAGTCCTCTCTCGTGTGAGTCCCTGAAGTTGAATCCAGATGTCACAGGGAACTCAGTGATTATATATACAACTTTATCTCCAGATTCACCCATATCTCAATCTTCTCCCTCAGTTTCTCATGTAGGGTCTAGCGTTCAAGAAAGACAGGATCTTCCTGACTCAGTGACATCGGAAATTGAGATAAGGCCACATTCAACAGAATTTGAAATGGAATATAGGCCTGTGTCACCTAAATCACTAATTTCAACAAGACAAGTAACTGCATCATCCCCTTATTCAACGTCAGTTGATACATTTAGGACCGTGGTGGCAGATTCTCCTTTAATGCAATTTAGCCAGTGTTTGGAATCAGCGGTGTTAGAAACAGACAATAGGTCCTCAACACCTCTTTCTGTAATGTCTGAAACTGAAATGGCCTCTCTAAACATGGCATTTGTAGAGGCACAGCAGAGATCCTTCACTTCTGATTCTGAAAATGAACTCAGAGCACTTTCACCCGATTCACCCGTACCTGACTTTAGACATGTTATGCTGGACCCGGTTGTTTTAACAGCTGAATCCCCTGTGTCAGTTTGTCATTCCGATATAGAGTGTGAAGATGTATCATTTCCAATAGTATCCATTGAGCATCGACCCACATCACCTGATTCAGTGGATTCCAGAGATGAAAGCCAGGACTCGTCTCCAGATTTATCTGTACTTCAGTTCAAAGCACAAGCAGTTGAACGTTTCCCATCATTTGTTGGGTTCAAGTCACCATCCTCTGAATCAGATGTAGAGTGTGCACCTTTGATTAAATACATACCCCACACAGAAGCTAGACCAGACTCTCCAATGTCATTAGAACCAGAAGTTGAAAAAAGACCTCTGTCACCTGATTCTGAATCAGAATATAGAGCCTCACCTACATCACTGATGTTTACTTCAAATTTAAGATCATCCTCTCCTGAATCAAGAAGCTCTCTGAATGAATACCGAGCTCTTTCAATAGACTCCCCTATTTCAGATTTAAGAGTGGAACTGCAAGAGTCTACAATCACCTATATGGAATATAGTTCCTCTTCGCCTGAATCAGTGTTGTCAGATTTTGAAGTGGAACTGGAGTTTCCTTTATCTCTGTTATTTGAGGACCGACCTTCGTCTCCTGAGTCTTTAGCATCATTAAGTAAATTCAGAAGACTTCCACCTGATTCTCCAATTCTTGAGTTTGCATCAGCTTTTCCAGTGCCATATGTTGATGTCAGTCCTAACAGGTCAGCGTCACCTGAATCAGTTGCATCAGATGTGGAATTTCCTCCACTGATAATGCAGCTGTTTGAAGTCAAGGAACGACCAGAATCACCACAATCAGTCTTATCTTTCTCTGAATACCAGCGTTTGTCACCAGACTCTCCAATACCCCAATACACCAATACTGATCTTCCCATATCTACAGTAATGTACAGATCTACTTCACATGACTCAGTATATTCTAATGTGAATTTGGAGACTGAATTGTGTGATCCCTGGATTTTTGAGGACAGGGCATCATCTCCTGATTCATCTGCATCCATAAATGAATTCAGACCTCTATCACCGGACTCGCCCGTTCCTGAATATACACAGTCACTACAAGAGTCCACCATTTCTTACATAGACTCAAGGTCCTCTTCGCCTGAATCTGTGTTTTCAGATTGGGAGATGCAATTACATTTCCCGAAGGTGACAGAAGACAGACCTTCTTCTCCTGAGTCCTCTGAATTTAGAAGACTTTCTCCTGACTCCCCTGTACCTTACTTCAGACAGGATTTGCCAGAGACTTATCTTGAAGGCTATAGGTCATCCACACCGGAATCAGAGGGCTCAGAAAAAGATAATGTATCAGGGATTTTACAGATGTTTGATTATGACGACAGAGCAGAATCACGTCAGTCAGAGGTGTCTGAATCTGATATTAGATATTTACCTCTTGACTCTCCGCTACCCCAGTACACAGTAAGTGCGCCTGTTATATCACGAGTTCGATACAGATCCACATCACCCGAATCAATAATTTCAAATGGGGATGTAGAAACAGATGTGGATATTCCGTGGTTCTTGGAGGAAAGAGCAGCATCCCCCGGTTCACCTGCATCCAAAGATGAATTTAGACCTCTTTCTCCAGACTCACCCATACCTGAATTTACTCAAGCAATACATGAATCCACCATTTATCGCATGAGGTCCACTTCACCAGCCTCGGTGTTGTCAGATCTGGAAATGGAATTTGGACTCCCAACATTCTCAGAGAGCAGACCTTTATCTCCGGAATCTGAAGCATCAGTCAGACTTTCACCTGATTCACCTGTGCCCGACTTCATGCCACCAGTGTTTAAATTAGTGGGAAGTAGTTTTGGACATAGATCAACATCCCCTGAGTCAACATGCTCAGACGTAGAATACATTGTTATAAGTCTAGGCTCGCTAGCTTATGACAATAGACTCTCGTCACCTGGCTCAGGAGCATCTTTGGATGAATACCAGGCTCTTTCACCAGACTCACCCATACCTCAATACAGACTAGCCATACCTGAAAATGTTATTGTGAATGTTGGGTATAGATCATCCTCCCCTGAATCCATTGAATCAGATATTGAGTATGCTTTGACTGAGGTATTGACATCCACGGGTTTTAAGAATAGACAAGATTTTCCTGAATCAGAAAGCTTTGAAGAATATGTAAGACCACCATCAGTTGAATCTAGATCAGAATATAAACGCTTGTCTCCTGACTCACCTCTTCCTTCATTTACACAAGATGTTCATGAGATAACAGCAGGAAGACACTATGGGACTTGGTCACCAAAATCAGTATTGTCAGATAATGAAGATGATGTGACCTTTTCTGCTCCGTTTTGCATAGAAGTCACTGACATGAGAGCACTATCACCTCAGTCTGAGAAATCGGATGATGAATGGAAACTCGTGCCCCATGATTCACCAGTCCCCGATTTTACGACTATTGTAGAAAATGTCATGACATTCAGAGATACATCACCGACTGAATTCTCTGATTCAGATGATTTGTCACAAATATTAGACCTGTATTGCGCAGAAGAAAGGTCTGCCTCGCCAGAATCTGCTGAATCAGATAAGGGAGAAACTCTATTAACACCTAAATCCCCAATAAATGAATCTGAATTTGAAATAGTGCCTGAAGCTAGCATTGATAATACTGTTTCATCACCACCATTAGCCCCTACCTTACCTGAGGAATCAGTCATTATGGTTGCTGAGTATAATCTAGTTTATGATGTTGAGTTAAGGAAGCTGAGTTCTCAAGTACATGATCCACAATATGCTGGAGATACGTTCAGCAGTAAAACAGGGTTTATGCAGTTCATTGGCAACAAAATAGAATATGAAAGTGATGTTGGAGATTATGAACAAAGTATAGTAAATGATAAAAATGTGTCTGGTTATGACACAGGGCGGCCTATAGAAGTAACAGATCAATTTACTACAGGAGAAGCAGCCATAGCTGATGAAGACTATCTATGCACTTTAAGTGGACAAGTCACATCTGACATTCCTCGTTTAGAATCACCAAGGTTTGAACATAGGATGTCTTCAGCGACAGCTCCATACAGAAAGACCAAGTACACATTTGAAATACCAAACCTTGAGGCAACAGATTCTCAGTGTATGGTTGTACCAACATCTGATACAGAGGGAAATGATTTACATTATTCGTCAGAATCCTTGACAGAGTATAGACCCATGTCCCCTAATTCAGCAATGGTATTAGAACAAAGAGCATCATCTCCAGAATCTGTTACTGAGTTTGGACCACTCTCACCAGATTCCCCCTTACCTCAGTTTACAGCAGCATTACCAGATTGTGTAACATTCCTGAGATCTGCATCAACCTCACCAGAAACTTTAGCATCTGACATAGATTATATGCCACTGGATTTAGAATTGCAGTTAAAAGAATGTGGGTCTAAATTATTTGAATCATCCGTGCAAATGTATGAGAGAAACACATCATCTCCTGAATCAATGCCTGAGTTTAATGAAAACAGGTCTCTTTCACCAGACTCTCCCATTCCCCAGTTTACAGTATCACATGAGGAAAGCACAACTACACTCATGTCATCATCACCTATGTCACTGTGTTCAGATTTGGATTGTGAGCTGATGGTCATGTCCGCAAGAGATGCCGAGACGGAGAGACCATCCTCACCCGAATCCATTTCATCCATAAATGAGTTCAGGCGACTATTGCCCGACTCACCAGTGCCAGAGTTTATGAGAATATTGTCTTCATATTTTATGGATGTTACCCCCTTTGATAGAACATCTTCACCTGTGTCTTTGTCATCAGACATGGAGTTTGATGCTTTACAGACAGATTGTTGGATCAATGATAGCCCAAGACCAATCAGTCCGCAAAGTGTTGAGTCAGAAGACGAATTAGGTTCTTGCTGTGAGGATGCTGATAGGTCAGTATCTAAACCTAATATTTTGAGTTACGTGACAACTTCTTTATTACCTGAGCAGCATTCATCCACACCTGTCAAAAATCAAGTGGCTATGTCACCATTACTAAATCAAACTAGTGAGATTCTATCAAAGGAAGGACATGCCAATCCTGACCAACATATAAGGATGGGATTTGATGAAGGGCCACAGCTTGTATCAGAGGCTGCAAGTATATCAACATTGCAAACCACTGTTTGTGAGAAAGACTCCAGAAAATCCTCACCAGTTCAGGATCTAAAAAGAAAGGAAGAGAAAATACTAAACATCCATGGGGGACTGAAGCACGAGACAACCAATCAAGGGGTAAGAGTTACAGCATGATAGTCCACCAGATTGGGTACATTTATTAACATGCTACCTGGATGAAGCGATAACACAGTGTGGCACATGAGGACATATGGCGTAATAAAGAATGGATGGCATTAACGCAGAGACTTTGTCCACAATGTCTGGAAGTACGCGAGAGGTTGAATTTTAACATCACTAATCAGACTTACTTTAAAGATTTGTTTGTGTCTGATGGTTAGATGCTTAAGATGGCATGATTTGGCTGAATGCAAACAATCTTGTTGTTCAGTTAAACTGACATGGTAAAATACTGAGGTAATCTCATTGTTGCATATGAACAGTGTTGACATTCATTTACAGGCTTCTCCTCAGACACCAGTGGAAACAGAGTTTCAGACAGATGATGGTGTGCAAAGCATGCTGTTATCTGCTACAACCGCAGCACAAGACACCAGTAAAATTGGGCTGTTCAAGCCAGTGAAATCAGTTCCCCTCCAGCTACCTGAACAGAACTCAAACACAACCCACAGAACAGTTACTCCAGTTCTACTTTCACTTGAGAAGACATTCAGTGGTAAGGCGGACATATTGCATGGGCACTCAGAATGGGAGTTGTCCCCTAAAAAAGCACAGTCCAGTGAGCTTTTTTCAGCCATGTCAAGCCACTTTCTGGTGCCACCAGATTATGAAGCAGTATTTTCCAGACATCAATCACTGAGGGTTTCTGAATGTAGCCAAGGCTCCTTGAACGATCTGAGTCCAGTGTCTCCTGTCTTCAGTGACTCAGCTCAGGTTGTGACTGAAGTTGCCACAAAGGGAGAGTCCGAAACTGCTGAAGACTTTGAGTTTTCGCCAGACTTTAACAGAGTCCTCACAGAATTTACGAAGACTGTGTCAGAAATGGAATCAGAAGAACCAAAGGTGCCACCAAGAGAACTAAGTAAGGGCTCAAAGTCTCCACAGCACTCTGACTCGGATCTGGAATTCTTTGATTGTAGACAAGCCCTATCTGACTTCTCTGAATCAGAAGAAATGAAACAGGAGCAGGATATTAGCTATCATATCTCGGAACCATCTTCCCCAATGCCAGGGCGTAGCCCTGATATAGGTTTCCTGAGAGCAAGCCCTCAGCACACTTCTCGTCCTTTGCTCCGAGTGGAGGACTACAAGCGCTTCTCATCTGGCAGTGAAAGCCTTGGGGAGTTTGCTTATGACTCTGAGGGTTCAAGAGAGTGTCAAACAGAAGTCTACCTCCCTGAATGTGAGGAGCTGCCTTCAAGAGATCAGGCAGGGTATTGCGATGACGACGACTTTCTGGGAAGGGTAAGAGGTCGAGCATGAGTGTTACCCTGCACTGGCTGTTGTCTTGCCTGGTTCAGGCTGGTGGTGCTGTGTTCAAGATTCAGGGGATTCAGCACACAAATCTGCACTTTGTGGATTAAATGAGGCTGATGACTGCTTGTGTGTGCATGAGTACCTAACTCTTCAAGAAGATTAAAAACCTTTTGAGCTGCTGTGGAATTATTGCATCATTAGAGACTGTTGCTGACACTAATGGAACGTTGGTGGCAGATTCGTGTTGTTTTAATGAACAGTGTTATTAATATATAACTTTCATTTTAAATCCAGCCCTGTTTGCATCTCTTGATTTTCGCTTGTTGTTCTTTTTCAGTGTCCAAAATCCCCCCGACCTATGCAAAATAAACCCAATTCACCCGCACAGTTCAGACAAATCCCAGAGAAAAGCCTGTCTGATTTAACATGAATAAATGCATGTTTGAGACTGCAGAGGCAGAGAGCACCTCAGATTGTTAGTGTATTATTTTGCATCACATTTGTGTTTACCAACTTATTGTCATTTTAATGGTTAATGACCTCGTTTGCCTTTGTCACACTGTGATCATTTGCAGAATAGAACTTCTACACCTCATTTTGTTTTTCTTTTCAAGTCGAAGTACAGTCTGTTGTGTCACACATAAAAACATTACATTTATTTCTTTGTATAATTTTACGTATGCACTTTAAGTCTTCCAAACACAATCTCTCACATGGTTCCCATCTCTGCATGTTTATAGAGTTGAACGTTTTTGCATTACTCTGCCTTTTCTTCATCTCACGTCAGTTTTGCATTCAGCCATAAAAGTTAATTTTACTCCATTTGTATACAAACCCTTTGGGCAAGCAAACATAAGAGTGAGGTTAAGAGAAAAGGAGGAGCAGTCAGATGAGTGCGCTGCAGTGTAGGACTGTTGTATTGACCTGTGCTGGCTATGTGCTGTCTCCCAGGAGATAGCAGAGGAACTAGGGATGCTGTCCTCTGATAGCTCAGAGGAGGAGGTGCTGACCACCAGGGTGGTCCGACGCAGAGTTATCATTCAGGTAAACAAGCATGATGCAGATTTGCAGTCCCAGAGCACTGTGATGCAGTGATGCAGGGTTAGTGGGTAACAGATGTTTAGGGTAACAGATGTTTTTTGCTTTTTATTTGGGCTTGAATAGCGGGGTACCTCAAATATTGACACAAAACACACTTTATTCAGGCAATTCAGAGGGTTCTTAGTGCTGTAGTACCTCAAATTTACTGTTGTTTTCTTGTTGTGAGTTTTTTCCATTCACCCTTTATTTCTAGCTTTCCTTTTCCTGTCATATAAATGTACATGCAATTTGAAGAATTTAAATTCTTCGACTCTTTGTGCCCCCTAGAGGACATTTGCTTACATATAAAATCTGCACGTACAGGCTTAATAGATTGATATATTGTAGATTGTTGGTGCAGGTCATTATATACATGTGTGAGAGACAGTAATATGTGTGAACTCAAAGCATGCATTTTGTGTTTCTTCAGGCCGACAACCTGCCAGATATCCCACCACAGACTGTGACAGAAGAGAAGTACACAGATGAGCATGGGAACATGGTCGTGAAGAAAGTAAGGGAAACGTTAAAAGACGTCAGTGACATCAGCGTGTCAAAAATTCCAGTTGATGTAGTTTTATTCCAAGTTATTCCATTTGTCTTCATCAGATCACACGGAAGGTGATTCGGAAGTACGTCTCTCCAGATGGTATGGAGACACAGGAAGTGACACTTGAGGGCTCTCACCAGGAGACAGTGCAGATCGAGGAGGGAGACACTGTGTCTAAAGTGGTGAAGAGAACTGTGCTTCATAGTGAGGGAGACCAGAAAGAGGTCAGTGTCATCTCACTGATATTTGTATACTTGTGTACTTGTATATTTGTGTACTTGTATAATGCTTTTGTAAGCCATAAAACTCAAATACAAAAGTAGGTCATACAAACCCTACATAAGTATAATTCTACATAAGTATAAAGTTTATTGAGTTTGTTTACGAAACACAGTAAATTCTTCATAACTTCATATGTAGTTAATGTAGTTTGTTCCTCACACTGAGAAATGTGTTATCCTATTTAACATTTGTACATTAGCTTTATACATTTTCTCATCTCTCTCCCAGCTGACATTTTCCGAGCCCCCGGCCCTGGGTGCTGCCACGGCATCCGAGTTTGAGGTGGAGCCAGTGCAGGGTCGAAAGGTCAGCAAGGTTGTCAAGACGACGGTGGTGAGAGGAAAGAGGATGGAGAAGCAGATGGGAGACCCCTCGCTGGCTGCAGATCTCCCCTCAGCCAGAGAGGACTTTGAAAAGGTCAGTGTGTCCAACTAGGAAAACCAACATTCTGTTGAGGTGAATTTTAGCAGGTAGTTTTGAAAGTGGATGTGACAGAGACTCAACGCTGTTGAGCAGATGCTCGTTGGTTTTCCCTCTGATCCTCCTCCCTTCCTTCACTCTTCCCCTCCAGGCTTTGAGTTATGCTGGAGGCTTTGGGAAAACTCTCTTCCTGTCTCCTATTGTAGAGAAAGAGATTGTGCAGGACGACGGTTCTGTGGTTAGAAGGTTGGACTGAAGCATGGGAACGTGTGGAAATGACCATTGTGTCAGGGTTTAGCATGAAAGCACGGTGTGAATAAACCTTTAACTTCTTGATTGAGAGACAGACTTTGCAGAGGAAGAGCCAATCGGAAAACAGTCGATTTGTCTTTTTTTCTCAGTTTAGTTCTGAAATGTAACATTGTGAACAAAGTGGCTTTTAAGTCCCCAGCTTTAGCATGTTTACACTGACATGTTTTACATCCTGTTAGCTCTGCTACCTCTTTATGCATTGCATCGTGTGTGTTTAGATTGTTTAGATGTAAACATCACTTCAGCTCCTAATCTGAAAATAAACTGGCTGTTTGTAAACTGGCACAAATACTGAACTTAAATGACCTAATTACCTACTGTCAAACCAATAGTACATAACAGCATTAAGAAACAGGCTTCAGTCGTGGATGGAACGTCAGAGGCCTGAGGTAAACAATGACAGAGTGAACCCAGAGGACTCGTGTGTGTGTGGTCATACCTTTTTCTGTTTCCTCCTGCAGAAGCCAGATGCGTAAGTCACGTACCCAGAAGAGGACTGTGCTGAGGGATGCCCAGGGAAAACAGATGCACCTGGAGCGTCTGGACGACACACCGGACGCCCTGCGGCCTGATGCCCTGCAGCAGCACCTGCACCGACTGCTCCAACACTACTGTGAGGACAACCGGGAGGAGAAGGAGGAGGAGGATGAGGAGAGCACAGACTGAGCAGCTGCTTCTACTGATCCTCTCCCTGCATCTCCTACAGAAGCCTCTGTTGACAAACGCTTCCACCAAACCTTATGTTCCACACCTCGTCCCCGTCGTCTTCAGGCATCATCACGCTGTGTCGCTTCTTTCGGTTGAATAACGGAACAGTATTTTGTGCGTTTGTGCTCTTCCCTCCTCCGCAGCCTGTTTCATTTGCTCTTTTTTGTAACCAAAGAAAGCTCCCTTTGTTCTTCTCGGATTCCATTTTTCCGACGTTTCTGGCTCCCTGCGTTCAGCTGCTGTGGTGTGGTTGTGGTACGACGCTCGGAATGCAGCAGATCAGAGTCAAAATGGGGGCCTCTTGGCTGTTCGGCCTCACGCACGGCCTCTTCTCGACAAACTCTTGTAAAACACTTGTATATAGGAATGAAAGGATTCCGCTCGGACTGGAAGAAAAAGGAAAATAACAAAAAAACCCAAACAGAGCATTTAATACGTTAGGTACCTGCAACAACTCAGCTGGAGAATGGCCACTGTACAGATGAGATTAATGTGACACACAGAAAGGAAAGTGTGCATCGTCATGGACTCTATATACAGCCAAACATCAACCTGCTGATCTGTTTACAATGGCTGTGTGAGCACACCTCGTCTTCCCATGATGCATCTGCCATTTTTCTTTGTTCTTGTGTCCATCCCAATGTGTGTTGTGCTTTCACATGAACCCGCCACGTGTGTGTGTGTGTGTGTGTGTGTGTGTGTGTGTGTGTGTGTGTGTGTGTGTGAAAGAAAGTAGTGAAGAGGAATGTTTTCATGTGGCTTGAGCACTTAAACCTGCTGTCACCTTGTGCACGTAGTAGTTCCTGTTGTCAGTGTTTCACCCTCCACCTCCACGTGTGCTGCTTCTCTTCACCTCAGACTGAGTGGTGCTCATGTTACTGTCCACAAAGCCTTGGGAATGATCAGTCTGCCTGTGTCTTTCTCACTGTCAACAAATGAAAAATCAATAATTGTCCTGCAAAGAGTGTATCAAAGTCTGATTATATTTCCCTGTCCCTCTTTACCATCAACCATGTTGGTAAAATGAACTGAACATTTCACATCTTATAATCAGTTTATCCATCATGTTTAATGCAGTGGTTACATCATCTGTGGCTTTGATTTTTTATTTATTTATTTGTCTTCTGTCCAATCAAAATTTTTAAATCACCTTGATCAGAAACATTGTTTAGTAGAATTTATTCATTTTTGTGGCTTTTTAATGTGTTTTTGTTAGAAATTTAAATTGTCTTTAAGTATAATTTCTATACAGTGACATCTGATTACTGTCTGGAAGAGATAAAGAAAAAAAACCCCAACAAATGCACTCTCACTTCCTGTTTGTGTAATGCTCATCATTAACTAGCAAGAGTTTTAAATGTGTGAGTCACAGACTGTAACATTGTTTCAATTCATGACATTTGTTGACACTGATAAAACATAGAACAGGCTTTTCCTTTTCGGTTTGTAGTCATTACACATAAACATATACAGTAGATGCTTTAACTGATGATTTTTGCTGATGTTTATTTTGGATTTAAACCTTAAGTCCACTTCCACTGACTTCAATTAACACGTGTGTACTTCCTTATTTATTTCTCTGTTTGTGAACCCTGTACAGTTTACTCCAGCAGCTAAAGCTGAGAGCAATTTGTGTGTTTGAATGTGTGCTTGAATATATTCTAAAGTTAACAGTGAAAACAAATTAAGATTTTTCCCCCGCCATCACAGACAAACACTTTTACTGATTGAAACGAGTTCAGTCTGATGAAGTATGTTTGGTATTCACCTTCTCCTGCGGCTTCATCTTTGTAACAAAATTAACCTCATGTTGCCACATACTGTGAGTGTGATCCAATGGAAACATAAAACACAGAACTCAGACAGTTACCCTTGATTTGATAGGTGCACATCGTGTTCCATGCTGATAATGATATATACTTATTAACAGCGCAGATATCTACACAGGCATGTATGACTTTATCAAATGATTACTTAAAATAAACCTAGAACATTAACAAGGCCTAGCAGCTGCAGTGTGTACATGGCAGAACAATAAAACTGTACATGTGTCAAATGTGAAGTGATGTCATTCTTTAGAACGGAAACTGAAGCAGCTGACTGGTGCTGAGTAAGGCATTAAAACATAAACCATAAAAAACACATTTTTTATTATAGTAAGTGTAATGAAAAACAACACTGGCTCTCCTAGTTTTTGTTTTTATCTTTAGTATATTGTACATGTTTGACATTTGTCACATGTCCCTCCCATTCACAAACCCACCAATGATTAGTTGTGTGGTTTGACATTACCCATTTCACAAACCACACCCCTTCAAAGACCTCACCCATTTCACAAACCACACCCACTTTTATGGGCCGTACTTTTATATACCACGCCCAGTTATAAACCAGTAAGTTAGAAGACCACATCCATTTGTTTTTATTGCACTGGTCTGATCCCGACACTTTACGTCCTTCCTGGTGACAGAGGAGCTCTCATGCTGTGAGGCACTTTGCAGACTTTGCTGACAATGGCGTTGTCGTGTAGTCTGTGGGTTGATGTCTTCACTGCGCTCCCTATTGACACTTACAGACAGAGAAATATTTGATTACACTGCCTGTAATAAAAATATTTTTGGAACAATTCATTGAAATTTAACAAACTTTCCATGTTGGTCACTGTAGGACAACCTGTAGCTAATTGTACACAGTCAAACGTCAACATGATGACACTGCAATTTATATTTGGTTCCCTTACTAATCTAAACCTTTTTCAAGTCTTACTATAGTGTGACATGTTATTCTCTACTATATAGTGCTATATTAAGCCATTTTATCCTTTTACTATAATTCAACATCAACATCAAACATTTCGCTGTCTGCTTCCAGTGTCAGTAGACTGCATTGTAGTGTTACCTCATCAGCCTGGAGCTGCTGGAAAATGTAGTTCTTACAGTTGTGCTCAAAAGTTTACATACCCCTGCAGAATTTTTGCTTTCCTTGCCTTTTTTCAGAGAAAATCAATGATAACACTAAAACTTTTTTTTCCAGTCATGGTCAGTGGTTGGTGAAGCCATTCATTGATAAACAACTGTGTTTTCTATTTTAAATCGTAACGACAACAACAAACATCCAAATGACCCTGATCAAAAGTTTACATACCCCAGTTCTTAATATCGAGTATTGCCCCCTCTAACATCAGTGACAGCTTGAAGTGTTTTGTGGTAGTTGTCGATGAGGTTCTTTATTTTCTCAGGTGGTAAAGCTGCCCATTCTTTGTGGCAAAAAGCCTCCAGTTCCTGTAAATTCCTGGGCTGTCTTGCATGAACTGCTCGCTTCAGATCTCCCCAGGGTGGCTCAATGATATTGAGGTCAGGAGACTGAGATGGCCACTCCAGAACCTTCACTCTGTTCTGCTGTAGCCAATGAGATGTCGACTTGGCCTTGTGCTTTGGATCGTTGTCATGTTGGAACATCCAGGTAAGTCCCATACACAGCTTCCGGGCTGATGAGGGCAGATTTTCCTCCGATATTTGCTGATAACATGCCGCATTCATCCTTCCGTCAACGTTGACCAAGTTTCCTGTGCTTTCGTAGCTGACACATCCCCAAAACATCAGCGATCCACCTCCGTACTTTTCAGTTGGAATGGTGTTTTTTTCATCATAGGCCTTGTTGACACCTCTCCAAACGTAACGTTTGGAGTTGTGGCCAAAAAGTTCAATTTTGGTCTCATCACTCCACATTACCTTCTCCCAGAAGTTTTGAGGCTTGTCTCTGTGCTGTGGTGTATCATAGACGAGATGCTTTGTGGCATTTGTGCAGGAGTGGCTTTCTCCTGGCGACTCGACCATGGAGCCCGTTTTTCATCAAGTGCCTCCTTATTATGCATCTTGAAACAGCCACGCCACTGGATTGTAGAGAGTCCTGTATTTCACCTGATGTTACTTGTGGGTTTTTCTTTGCTTCCCGAACAATTTTCCAGGCAGTTGTGGCAGTTGTTGGTCTACCTGACCGTGGTTTGGTTTTCACAGAGCCAGTGACTTTCCATTTGTTAATCACAGTCTGAACAGTGCTGACTGGTATTAGCAATTCTTTGGATATCTTTTTGTATCCCTTTCCTGTTTTATAAAGATCAACTACGGTACTTTGGCCCGTAGATCAGTTGACAATTCTTTTGCTTTTCCCATGATTCAGAGTCCCGAAACATCAGTGGCTGGATGAACGATCCAAGAGTCTGTCTGAATCTCAGAAACTCACTCAGCTTTTATCCACACACACTGATTACAAGCAAACAGATCACAGATGAGGATGGTTACCTTTAGTAGCCATTCAAACCCATTTGTGTCACCTTCAGTGCATGTTATCAGGCCAAAATCACCAGGGTATGTAAACTTTTGATCAGGGTCATTTGGGTAGTTTCTGTTGTCATTATGATTTAAAAAGATAAAATGCAGTTGTTTGACAATAAATTGTTTCACCAAACCACTAAGCACTAGTGGAAAAAATGTTTTTGTGTTATCACTGATTTTCTCTGAAAAAAGGCAAGGAAAGCAAAAATTCTGCAGGGTTATGTAAACTTTTGAGCACAACTGTATTTAGAAAATAAATATCATTTAGTTGTATAGTAAATATCAGAGGACCACATTACAGCTTTACAGCTGAAGACACTTATGACAGTAGGAAATGGTAAAACAATGGTGTTACAAATCAGTCAGTTTGGCATAAATCACACATTTTATTTGTTAGTTATTAAACATACATCAGGTTTGTCCCATCACTGTAACATAACATACCAGCGTGCCATCGGGAAATTGTGACGCATCTTAGGAAGTGTGAAACAAAGCTCGCCATTGGTGGAGCAATTTTGATTTCACAAGAGAATGCAAAAGTTTTCCTGAACAACTAAGTGATTCATTACTTATATATCAAAACAAAAAGGAAAAATAAACATGCACACAAATCAATTCATCAGTGAACACCTGTGACTTCATCGTTAAAGGTGGCTGCTTCCTTATTAAACTTCTTGATTCATTTTTTCCCGACAGATAAAAACATCTTAACCGTTAAGTGATTTGATATAATTCTTTAGTGATGCCAGCAATCCCCAACAGTGACACTACAATGAAATAATTATGGTTCTCTTTGGCCAAAAATCCAATTCCTAACTGCCATAATCAACAGTATGAACATATTTCTATTTAGTCCAGTCCAGTGTAAGATGTGGCCTTGTAGAACACTGGTTTGCACAAGCAAAAGCATACATTATAGGTAAAATAAAGGATCAAAGACAAAATCACCAACTGGGAGGATTAAAGAAACGCAATAATATTGATAAATGCAGGGACAAGCATCAGTATCACAATATAAAAAGTAAACAAAACAATATAGAAAACTGATAAAATTCACACAATTAGCTCCATACCCTATGAAAATATGACTGAGTCACAGAATGGCCTTTAAGAATCATATATATCTATATTTTACATTCTATCATAAGACTGTTCTCACACACTGCTCTGAGATGATGACGTTCAAACACAAAAAATAAAGCATAAGACTCAACTGATTTTCCTCTTTAACTTGTAGTCGAGATTCCTATTCAAAATATTTAGCGCCAACAGCAAACCAGCAAACGGATGTAAAATTAGCCAAGTCAATTTGTATAGATACTGCTAAAGATCGAGCAAAGAGAGCGATTTACATCAATTACCAAAACCTCTACATCACCAAAACAAAGCAAGCTTGTGTCTGAGCTTCAATAGATGGCAAGTCTGAAAAGATACATGACTAAAATGCAGATATGTGATACTGTATATTGGTCACTGTGCCAAAAGGTGAAAACATCACAATAGCTCGAAAACCCTCAATATGTGCAATATTAAAATGAAAATCGCTCACTACATGATAAAATGGAAGGTTCACATATTTAAACAACCCATTAAAATGATTTAACTGGCTCTTCTGAAAACCTTGTCTATTTCAAACTGACAAACAAAAAGAATCAGAGTAATAAAACATGCTGTGGATGAGATATCCCCCATAAACACCAAACACTCTCACTACAAAATGATTTTCATCAAGACTTGAAATTTTCTCTCTTAATTTTTTTCTATTCCCCATGGCATGTACAATAATCATCAGTCCAGCAGCGACAATATGTAAACAACACACTGAGAGGGCTGAGATCTAGCTGTTATGGGCAGGGATTGGCTGAGGGAGTTGATGGACACTTGGTAGGCGAGGTCTTGTCAGCTGACTGCTGAAGGCTGGAGTTTGTTTGTAGTCACAGATCTTCTCAGCTGGAACATAAATGACATGTTCATTAACCCCATTCAGGTTTTTCTTTTTGATGTACTGGCACAACAACTACATCAAATAAATTACGTCTGTAAAAGTTTTCAAAAACTGGATGAAAAAAAACCTGAAGCCTAGAAAATAATCCCTGCGGGGGCTTTACTTGGTGGGTACGGTGGTCGAGCTGGAGCGGTGGAAGTGGATGTGCTGCCACTTGCTGTCGCGGCGGTGCCAGATGCGGGTCTCCTCTGACTGCATGGTGCGGGGCATGCCGTTGCTGTCGATGTACTGGGTGAGGCGGATGTAGGCGATGCAGGCGGCCTCGTCCCCGATCAGGTGGACGTGGGGGTTCAGCAGGATGGTGTGGATTGACTGCCTCCCCTTAGACAGAGCTGGAGATGGAAAGACATATTGGTTGAGAGAGTTGGGGGTCAAGGGAGTGGGTGGGATAAAACTGAAAACTTAGGTGACTTAATGATTATGATGCATGATCAAATCATCATAAAAATATTCAATGTGGGGGGTTCTATGTAAGACCTGAGACGCAAGAGAAGATCATATAGAGTATTATTATTCTAATTTTGTATCATTAAATGTGACAAAAAAGCAGTCAAATATCATGTTACTCTAAAAAAGCTATAAATATGTGGCCTTGTAAAGAAACATTCACATGTATTCACATTGAAATTGCACTTTCCCTCATTGTGCTGGGATGGGAGACAAAAATCATAAAGGGTCAGTAAGAACAGCTGCTTTTTCAAGTATAACTTCATATAAAGCTTCATCAGGTTATTTCAGAGAGAAATTCTTCACCATTCTCAAAGTAGAATCGGTGGAAGTCGGTGCCCTCCACCAGGTTGCCCAAAGCCTCCGGCTCAAAGGCCGTGAGGCCAGGATCACAAATCTTCCTGAAATAGTGACGCAAGAGGGAGGTTCACATCAACACAAATGTGTGACAAAAGAAAGTGCATCAAATAGATGAAATATGTGAAGCTGGACTAACGTGTAGGCCTCAAAGTCTCCGTTGTTGATGGCCTCAATCAGCTGTTCGGTGACTTTAATGATCTCCTGCTTACGAGCTGAGAGACACAGAGCATGTTAGATTAGATTTGCAAACAACAATCCTGATAATCATGAAGCACCAATTAAACAAGATGAACATGATGACAACACGGACAACATGGACACAACGTCAAAACGTTCAGGGACAGAAGAGTCACAACAATTTAAAAAAAACATAAATAACACACTGTAGTATAGATGCATGAATGCAATGAATGATGGGAACACTGGGAGGAAGTTAGTCAGCATGGTTCAACATGGACAACACCAAAATTACCTTTCATGCTAAGTAGGTAAGCTAGGAGACAATGAATGGAAAGAATAAGAGCTGTTGTTGAGGCTTGCTAAAAGTACACCCACTACTGACACTCACAATATGGAGATGATCGGTTACATGTTGGTACATGTGGGAGTCACGCACACACGCATGCACGCACACGCACGCACACACACACACACACACACACCAAACTAAATCCATGTTTACCTTCCACAGCATCAACTCCGCTGTTGTTCCGTGCGGCCTGAACACTTACAGTCTTCTGTGGTTTCATCCCCTCGACTGACACTAAAAGTAACAAACCTACTGCTGGGAGGTAAAACATGTCCCCTTATAATCCTCCAGCTGATTGATTATACAGAGGATGACAACTGATCACCTCCCGACACAAGGAAAACCAGAATACCCCACTCTGATTGGCTGATTTTGTAAAAAAGCCTAACACAGCGAAAATACTGTGTAACTCGTGGTGGACTTTACTTTGCAAATAGCAAACACTACGCTGACATGACCCACAGTTCAGTGTCTTTCTCAGAAACAAACTGCTAGAATGATTGTGCACAGGAGGTATCCATCATGTGCAGAGCTAGTTTGATAAAAGATACACATTTCCAGATAGTTGCATACCCACATGTTACTAAAGACTGGTGTCTGCAACCAGGGCCAAACAGTGAGAGGGATCCAATATCTGAGTGTATGCACCATCTGAAAATGGTATTTACATGAAGCATGAACATGTACAGTTCACTCAATGCGACATGTGCTGCAGATAAACATTTAACTTTAACTTTAAAAATGTAACTCCAGCAAAAACAAAAGTTACTCAAGAAAACTCAATAAGCTGCTCAGTAGAAGCGGAATAGAACACAGGGAAAGTGAGCACTTGAGAACTCTAAAGAAGGTGAAGAAGAACTACATTAAACTGAAGGGGAGTCAGAGTGTTATGATAGCTCCTGACCTGTAAGGGGTGCTGTAACACAGCAGCTCTGCATTCAACACACCAAATTCAAATTAGCATTACATTTTAGTAAAGTACAATGTCGACACATAGCTAAAGCCAGTTACACAAATCTATCACAAACACATGCCTACACGTTTTCTAATTTTCTGCGTCATGCCAGAATCTATTCTATTCTAATTCTATCTTTTGTGATTATTATTGATTTAATATTACTAGCTGTATCTCACGGCTTCCCCTTATGGAACTTACACTGGGAGTTGATGGGGCCCTTGCTGGGCAGGGGCAGCCCATACTGGGGGCCGGGCCCCCGCGTGGAGCTGTGATGGGGGCTGCAGTGGCATACAGTACGATGGTCAGAGAAAAAGACCAGAAAGGAACATATGAAAAAGAGGAGGAGGTAGGTCACCAGTAGTCCCCAGTGTCCACAGGATGTACTGGCCACACTCCTCACCACTGGGCCAAACACTAGGAGAGTACCAGCAGGAGGAGGAGGAGGAGGAAAAGGAGGAAGTGGAAGTGGAATAGCTGCGAGAGGTGGAGTGGTCCAGGTCTTTCAGGTGGTAGATGTGGGGACTAGAGGAAGGAGTGTATGCTGAGATGGATGGATTAGATTGGATGGA
Source organism: Trinectes maculatus (assembly GCA_016785345.1). Lineage (NCBI taxonomy): Eukaryota > Metazoa > Chordata > Actinopteri > Pleuronectiformes > Achiridae > Trinectes > Trinectes maculatus. Next base: position 453,066 of record JAFBJQ010001448.1, read on the forward strand.
AAGAAATGAAGATCAGCACATGTACACAACAGAAAACAAAAGAAAAAGTGAAATGGATAAAAGGACAAATGACATGAGCAGCGGTGCACGTAAGTGGTGCTCACCTCACCTCATTTAAATAAAATTTTTTCCACCTCACAGGATGAACAAAACACAGTGATACATGGATAACGTGACATGTACTTTAACTCCTGCGCACCACTCATGTGCACCCGTGGACATGAGGAATCAACGAAGAGCGAGCATGAAATGACAGTTTGTTCAGAGTGAACAGAATAACAGTGATGTGAGTTTATCCCTCTCTTTAATAAACACTGATGATAATGGAACAGGAGCCTTAAAGATACATATTAAAGGGACAGTCCAGCAGTTGTATCAGTTTCATCTAATGACACAGAAGCAGGACTGTCAGGCTCTACAGGAAATTATAATCACAACACTTTAAGGTCTCTGTCAAATCTCTATCACTGCTAGTTTTCTGCAAACTTGACCAATCATCACCAAACCTACTTCATCCACACCCACGGAAAACCGTCATGGACAACAGACAAAACGTCACCATGACAGAGGCTGCCACAACCACATCTACTGCGAGAGCTGAAAGAACCAAGGTGTGGTCAGATATGACCGTCAACTTCAAAGCAACATTAAAAACACTTTTATCATATTCTACACCAAACTAATACCTCCTCCATAGGAAGGTCTTTAAATCACTATGAAATCAAATGAATGAGGAAATGAAAAAGAGACCAAACTGTCTATCATACATGTTGGTGCAAATGAATAGGAGGCCTTTTTTTAAACAATTCCTGAACTACCCCCCCTCCTCCACACGCACACACAGACACACACACAGACACACACGAAAATAACAAAAGACCTCATCATTAGAATATTTCCCCACTTTCATAAAGATTTCTAATCCTCTTTGTTGCTGACAGTCTGATTGAAGCACAAATGCGAGACAGAGGAGCAGCTGGATTGTGCGATATGTGTTAAAGAACAATGGCTGAAAGAAATAATGAAGGGGGAAATTGTTTGATTAAAAAAAAAAATCAGAACACATCTTAGTGAACAGTGTAATGAGTGGAACAATTTCAAAGCTCTGGTGAATAATATTACTGGAGCATTGAGGAATGATGACCCCATCAGCCATGAATACCAATGGAGGCCAGAACAAAGGAGACAGACATGTCCCTTAAATGGACGTTCACACACAGAAGGGACGGATCAGAACGAGGATGATGTGGAAAAACTCGAATCTAATTTGTCTGACAGATTCTCTTTTCTATCAAAGGTCACCACTGTGGATAACAATCACACAACACAGACAGAAAGACACACAATCACAAATCAATTATAGTCTTCAAACACATGCGCTTAAATAAAGGGACACACATGAGTCCTTGCCCTTTGTCTTTTTTTAATCTTCATTCTCTGATATTTTGTTTTTTTGTTGTTTATACCGTAGCTGCCTATATCAACTAGCAGTCGTCACTTTGTGGACATTTCCTGTGGTTCTTTTGAGACCACAGCCAACCTGAAGCCTTTTTGGATTGCAGGCTTTAAAACGAAGCCTCTGCATGTTATTAAAAGTATTTCACACAACAATCACAAATCTTCAGACATTTTACATTTCCTTGGAATAATAATAATAAACGTCCGGGCGCTTTCAGAATCTGGTTACTGGTAAGTTTTTCATGCAGCCTTTTACAAGCTCCAAATGTAAAAATACAAGTAATAATACAACATGCAGGACATTCATGCAGTAGACACATACAATAAAAGTGTGCTTTATAAAACAATCTTAATCCAAAAACTGTGACAATGTAAGTAATAAAGTGACTCCAAGAGAAAACAGAAAGGTGACCTTCTGGCCAGATGTATAAACTTTGAAAGTCTTGAAACAAAGAAGCTGAACCTCCCTACCTCTCACGTCCTCGTCCTCGATGGTCGTGTTGGCACTCTCACTGGACTCCTGTAAAATGACACATAAAAGCCCATATTAGTGAGTAGACTCAGGCTGAGGATGACTCACAAAACAAGACGAGGAGACTGGATATGTGAGATCCACTCTGAGCATTCACTCACACCACATCATCTGCTTCAGCTCGCGATACTGTGCATGATAAATTTAGGTTTCGAATTTTACAACAATCTTTATTTAGAACAACTGAAATGAGTGTTATAGGTCTAAGTGGTTATTGCAACGGGCTGATAAACTGTGCTACATGTTAATCGCCTCCTGTTTTTGTTTCCTCCTCCCAGATTTAGCTTTACCTGTTGATTAGTTATTAACAAGTCGCATAATCTTTCACACAGCGGATTATTTAATCAGCTGTGCTGACATCATTCTAGAAACAATATCATGTTCTCAGTCTGAGCAATAAACACTTTCATTATGCAAAACACATGTAACTGCTTCTATAGCCAGACTGTCATGAAAACAGTACTGAAAACATCACCGATACAAACAAAGTACGGGAACATTGTACAAGTGATGAGAAGAACAATTACAAAGAATTTGACACAAGAGGAATATCTCGCGTGACATATTACTTGTACAATGGTCCTTATGAATGCACAAATATCTGACTTTACAGTCAGACACAAGATCACACTGGTACAAGTGATGGATTAAGCAGCTTTACACTCACTGTCCTATACAAAGCAAAAAAAAAAAAAAAAAACACAAGCATGCACATATGTTTCTTCTCATCAACTGTCCATTACAAAGTAGATCCACACATACACAAACAGTAGATGTACTCCTGGTTATTTTGTTAAGGATTTGGCTTGGAAAAGCTTTGGAATCCATAGCTGCATGGTCTTTATTATGTTCCAACAGCACGCCTAATCCTTCTGTCACCCAACTGTAACAGGGACTGGGATGTTATCATGACAATGGCAGCACATGCTTGCCATCAAGTCTCAATCTGTGCCATAAAGGATGACACGAAAACATTTTTATATTCTTTAGAGAGCAGTTCACAGCACTGTAAACACAGATGATCATTATGATATGTTAGAGAATGACATGCAGTGGTTGATAACAGCATGCGATGCGAGTCCACAGTCCCTTGCTTTTTCACTTGACATGTACAGTGTCAAGAACATCAACTGGCACACAAACATTTTCAAGAACGACACTGAGGCGCTACTCTAACCAGCGCACACTTCAGCAGCAGACTACAACTTTAGACTAGCACCTGGTCAACGCTATACCTTGTTTCCATCAGCTGGGTTGTGGATAACAGTGGTTTGAGGCTCCTGATTTGAGAGGTAGGTGAAGGACAAAAGTAAGTTAGGAAAAACGTTGGACAGGAAAGAAAAGGACATAAAAGTGGTGAAAGACGTACGGGGAACTTGACATATTTGCCATAATGGGGAACATTGAATCTGTGCTAAAAACAGTATTACTACATCAAATTCTTATGGACAGATGGGATGTCAGAGCAGTGGAAGTTCCCTGAACATTAGGAATATCAGGTTTTTTGAAACAAAATAAAAAATGACATCAAACACAGACACCATGATAAATGACCTGGTAACAGACTTATTATCTGCCTTTCCTGGCACACAAGAATAGAAGCTGTCTTTCTATTACAACACGCGGCACATACCACACACAACTTCACAATCACATCAGACATTGACCTGTATCAGGAGATTAAAGGAATCTGAAAGGTTAACAGAAGTAGAGAGTCAAGATGAGTTTCCCCACTCACATATATGGTGCATGCTATTGCAGAACTGCTTGCTGTACACTGGTGCCATGTGGCTGGCAGCTGACCAAGGTTTAAATGACTGAAGTGGTACAGAACTAAATCAATTAGGGTTCAACAGTTTGGGGCAAGTAATTACTTTTAATTTACAGCAATAGAATGAGAAATTTGATATCAATCTTATGTTTCTGTGTTACATACAGAGATGGACTACTTGAGACTTTACTTCAAAAACACATATCTCATAAGATCGATAATTTACAAGAAGCATCTCTTTTGTTAAACCTGTACATAGGCAGGCGTGTATCAATACTAATAATTTATTATTTTGTATTTATTTTTATCATTTTGTGCTAACAACAGCACAAATTCTATGTCACTGCGGTTGTTGAAATTGTAGATGATTGTGTTAAAATAACAGAACAAATGGTCCCTCCTGCTCTGGATCTCAACAAGCTCGACAACAAGCCAGTGTTGTCTACACTTTGTCTGACAACAATCGCTTGGCCTGTGGTAACAGTGTATTAACCACAGCTGACATGCAATGGTCCCAGAGTTGCCATTACAGTCATCATCAACAACAAAGGAGAATGTAGCCCATGTACAGCAATATGGCAATGCAATAAAGCAATCCTCAAGTTACACAAACCACTGGAGACATTTGCTGTTCTTTAGCTTTACGGAGCAACAATAAAGACAGATGTCATTGAGAGTATGGACAAATGGACAGAGACACAATCATGCAAACACACACTCAGCAAGGCAGGCACACGGTGTACCAGAGACGGAGTGGGGACAGGCTCTTTGGGGTTGGTGACCACATTGGCCTTGTTGTTGATCTGGAGGGACAGACAGGTAGACAGGCGGGACAAGGCTTAGTGTTCAAACACTAAGACAAGCAGCTGCTGTGGGAGAAAAGCGGTTCAGTGTGCCTCAAGAATCATTGTCAAGGAGTGACATCATCTGAATGATTCATCTGGCACACAACAGTTGAGCTTCAGATTTTAGTTTGAAAAGGGTAAGCGAATAAAACCTCTTTAAACTCACATCAATCTACCATTACAAAAACAATATTTTATGAAGGGAAGGGTGAATAAACCAAGTTTGAACCTTTTAACAATGTCAAATGAATTCATAACAACTGTCTAGAATAAAACAAATGGGCTAATTACTCTGTGCTTTCCTGCTAAAATCATAATTCTTGCTTTGCATAATAGACTGATGGGTTTATCATTTAGTCTGAGTATCCATGATGGGATATTTGAGGATATTACAACAAATGCCATATGGCCTAAATATGCAAAACATTGTTATATGCAGTTATACTGTATAGTGTTTTGAGTTGACTGCTAACCTTAACATGCTCACAGTAACAATACTAAATATGTTGACATTTAAAAATATTAATATTTGCCATCTTAGCATGTTAACATGAGCCTAACTGAAACTTTATCTGAGGTTTATGGTATTTTTCATAAGTTAGGAAAAAATTATCAACTTGATTACAGTTCATCCTCAACAGAACAGCAATGTCGGTCAAATCTCTCAAATTTCTCTTTTTTTTCCACAAAAATGTCTACCTCAGGGCACCAGCAGAAAAAAAAAATGGATATGTCATAAGGATATATCATCTGGTGATATATCAATCTGTGAACCAGATTTAGTGCCAGTCTATCTTGTAGAAGTAAATATGTTTTACAGGCTAAGTGAAGATTTACATTTTTGCAACTTAAAACGAACAGAAATAGAAACATATACAGGGGGCCTCGACTTGTGACGGGGTTCCATTCCTAAGATCACGTCATAACCCCAATTCGTCATAAGTCGCAAAACATCATAGCAGGACATAAAAACGCACACTTCAAATATTCTTGGCTATGGTTTTTATCTCCGCTGATCATGGAAACAGTTGAGAGACTTAACTTTAGCGGCCAATTTTCGCCGTTTTCAGAGCATTTTATTATGTCCAATTTAAGTCGAGGACCCCCTGTACACATTATATATAGGGGAGAGAGAGAGAGGGAGAGAGAGGGAGGTTGGGTTGATAGTTGATAAAGTATTCATTTGAAAAGAACATTGAAAAATGTTGATCCCACCTATTTGCTGTGCAGCTAAAAGATACACAAATATTTACCTTTTAACCACTAGGTATACAATGTCTTTAAAATTTACCAAAAGATCTGCTAATGCTACTATCCTACTATGAGTCTACCATGGATATCAGGAAAACCTGGCATAGCATTTAACCTGCATTACTACGAGAACATAAAATGTATATATGGTCATGTTTTAAATTTTGCATTACGATAAAAAGGCTTTCAAGCCAGGAAGCAATGGAAGAAATGGAAACAGCAGTCCAACTTGTTTGTTTTCAGGCCGGATACACTAACCGACTCTAAATAACTTGGAATGAAACTGCTAACTATCTGAAGCAGCAAGGAGCTCAGGCTTACCCTCAAAAGCTCTGAACTGTCAGTCTTCCTTTTCTGAATTCAGTGTCAACAACACAACAAAACAGAAATAATAAATCCCAGTCTAACCCACACTTACAGTACATATATTTCCATTTCTTTAAATAAGGTTTTTAAGTAATATATATAAAAAATGCCCATAGTGCAGTAAGTATGGTCTGCACAGGTGACTGTGTTTACATTCAGTTAGCAATCTCACACATAAAGGCTGTGCATTAGGATTAAACAGGTGATCTGGGCAAGTTGACATAACAAAGAATAATTAATGTGACGGTAAAAGGTGACAGTGACACAAACAAGGTTCATCAAATGAGAAAGAGAAAACACATTAGTCATTTCTGCAGCTCTTTTTAAGAGGAAATTAATCAGAACCAGAGTTAAAAATTAACTTTGAAACATTCAAGGAATTATTGCTCACAGCATTGATTTGATGACATTCTGACTGGAAGTCTTATCTTTATCTTATCGCTTTCATAGACCTTGACACAAAGTGATGTTGTTTGTTAAGGAGAAAAAGTTGATACACAGTACACCACCTGCTTAGACACATTAGAAAATAGATGATGAGCATAAATGTGAGCAAAGAACCATGGAACTTCTTTCACAGGGTGGTGAAGAACAAAACAGAGGTGGTGGCAAAGAGGGTAGAGAATCGGGCTTGGGACCAAGAGGCTTTGGACCCCAAGGTTGCTGATTCAAATCCTAGCTTGACCGAAAGATTTGGGTGAGGCGCCACCATCCCAGACGCAGGCTATCATCAAGCTTGGGAATGTAAGGTTGCCAGTTAATACCCGGAATTGGCCGAAAATCTGTCCACTGCCGTTGGGCCCTTAACCCCCACATTCGCTCCCCGGGCGCTCCTTGTGGTGTATGCTAGTGCATGTGCATTCTGTGTTGTGCTATGTACTGACTGTTTGTACTTAAAAACATGTTCTGTAATAAGAAATATAGAAGTGGAATGCAGAAAATTAATTTCCCTCTTTCCTTCTAAACGATGAGTGAATTTTGGGCTTACAAGTAGAAGCCAAGGGGAAAAGTAGAGATTATAAAATGTTAACTTAACTGGACATATTAGCATTTGTCATACCCAAATACACATACTGTACATACAATCATATTTATATTTGCGCCCAACAAATACGTATACAGATGACAGTGAAGAGGAAAGTTGTTGAGAAATCCATGACACTCCTTCAGGAAAGGTCATTTTCCTCAATGCATCTATATACAGTATGTGTCTATATTTTACTAAAGCAGAAGTGTCTCTCTTGTTCACGGACATTGATTTCAATCTCTCACAAAGGGGTCAAATACTCCAGGCTAAACAGTAGTCGAGAACATGCAAGCTTTCTATGGAGGAAATGAGACAAGTGTAAAGAGAAAAATGGAAGCTGGACTTACTTTGACACCATCCGTTTTTTTGTTCAGCAGGCTCCTGGCTGCTGTTGAGAAAAAGACAACAATGGAAGGAAATCACTGTCCAGATGGAATTAACACATACACCCCGCCTCTATACACACAAACACTCATACACATGCACAACGTCTATTCAAGGCTGGCCAATTGCTAGCAACCAAAAGAGGGCTCTGCTAGAATTGGAAGCAGAAGAGATAAATGCAAATCATGTCGGGAGATGAAATAAAACTTAGGGAACCATTAGTGTGGAATATGGAATTAGATTAATTAGACGAGACTAGAGGAGACAGTGGCAGCAGAGCTGAGCAGTCGGCACAGCAGTGTTAAGGGAAATTAGCTTAACAATGAGCTCAAGCGTCCTTTTCCCCGTCTGCCTGCTTTATCTCAGACACACTACGAAAATCAGCTTTGCTTGCAAGAAGTCAGAAGAAATTATTGGGGCGGTGGGGAGTTTGGGGGGCGGGGGGGCTGCTCAGGCTTGTTAGCAAATACATAACCATCAACTTTGCAGTCAACATGCAGGAAGGGTCGAAAACAGTGAAGATTATTGTCGATGACAGTGGGAACAAAATTGGGTTTCAGGGTTTGTTGTGCTTCCTGATGCCGGATTCCTGATTTCACAAACCAAAGACATGTGCATGTCTTTTCACTGATGGTGGATTTTCAGTGAAGTCAATTATCTTTCAGCAGCCATACTGGAGGAAAGTGTTCACATTTAAGACATATTGTTAATGGTATACATCTTGGAGCTAAAATTCATTAAATATAATAACTGTGAACTACGTCACAGAATGACATATAAGAACTTGTCTGTTTGGAATAATTTATTATTCATAAGTATAGAGTAAACATTATAGATAAGTTTTATATTTACTTTTATAGTTGTATACTATGTGTGATATTTGATTGTATGTACATATTACAATGTACTCAACTGTAATCAATGATGGTTGTGGTTTTTACCGATTAACTTAAATATACAAATATTTAGTCAGTATGGAGATATTGCATAGAGTTGGCTTACGTTTACAATAAATCATAATACAGATTTATGCAATGACATGTGCACAGAATGTATGTGCACATATTGCATGTTATTTTCATATAAAGTATTGAATAGAAGTTTCTAAGGAAACCATTAGTCTATTTCTCAGCTCTTCATGCCTCCAATATGGCCACCAACAGACATACTGTCAGCTGAAAGCGCTATACTGGTGCTGTAGCAGACATGACATGCCTCAGAACCAAATCTGATGGCAGAGTTTGACACTGTGGAGAAGTGTCAACTACACCAAGGACTCTTACCTTTCACATGAGTTACCACACAAGAGGAAGGAAGAAAAACACAAGTAAACACTATTGGCATTTTTGCACTGACATTGATTGAAGTCAACTGACTGCATAGAGGTTACAAATAATAGAATTAACATTAATGTGAAAATGTGAGCTTGCCTGTCATTGGTCACAAAGAGAAGCAATAACGTTAGACTCAGTTTGAAAGTTTTGCCCTTTAAATGGACCTGACGCTGGGTTTTTTATGGATCCATAACATCATTAATCCTCTGCTGATAGCATCGGAAAAGGGGAGGACAGATGGAGCTTCCCAGGCTCTAAAGACCAGTGTGTTTGAAAAAACCAAAGAGCAGCATCTTAAACAATAGGTTAATTATATAATAAAGACAAAGCGGAAAAGGCATCAAGTAAAGGACAGCTGTCATTTTGGGAACTGTCGTCACTTGTCATCACAACTGATCGAGTCCTACCTGAGAAGTTGCGAGTGGCAAGCATAGTAGTCAGGATGGCACCCTGGGTGAGAAACAGAAACAAAGAAACAGAATATTATGTTTACATAAGATGAAAAATGTATGATTATTCTGGTGCCATTGATTGTGTTTTGATTTTTATGGTCTTAATCTAAAAGGTTTCCCTTCTTAATTTCACAAATAACGCAGCTTTAAAAAAAAAAAAGGGGGGGATTGGCTCATTTTGTATAGCAGCACGTGTTCACTCACCTTGAGTTTCCTTCTGGCATTGAACTTCTTCAGGCACTCCACAGTCTCCTGTCTGTGCATCATGGAAGCCACAGTGGAGCGTTGCTGTAAACACAGAGGCAGTGTATGGATTTATCTGCAGTGTCCAGATGCGGTTTTCTGCACAGCTGAATAGCTGGTCTGGATGTCAGCTGTATATGTGTGTTGGGAGACATACGCAGATCCAGGGGTGTTTGAGAGCATCTGTGGCGGTGACTCTCTTGGCTGGATTAATGGTCAGCATCTTGTTGATCAGGTCTTTGGCCTCTGGAGTCACTGTGTCCCACTCCGGTGAAGGAAACTGTTTACAGTAAAACACCACAGACATTGTTTGTGTTTTGCCAATATTTAAAAGATATATAAATACATTTGTTAATGATATTAGCCAAAAACTAATGGATGCATAGAAACCTAGAAGACAACAGAGGGACATTTACGTCATAACTTGACTTTTAAAATGTCACTACATTTCAAATTGAAGGATAATGTAGAATCAGATAATTTTCCACTAGAAAATGTATTATGTTTTATTAATAATATGACAGCAAAAGAGAAAGAAACTGACATCATAGGCTCCAGCTTTAATCTGCTGGTAAAGTCTGTGCTGGTCCTCATCCCAGAATGGAGGATATCCCACCAGGAGAATATAGAGGATCACACCTACACACACACAAACACACATTACAGTCATCGAAGACCAAAAACAGGATTAATAAAATATAAAAATCAAACCCAAACAGTAACATTGCACTATGTTTATAAAATAATATATAAAGATCAGGATAGATAGATAGATAGATACAAAGTACACATCGGTGTCGTAACAGACAATAAGTAGGTTTCAGAGGTTGTCAGTGTGACCAGGGACAGAGGGCTTTGATTGGTTGGCTCGTTGCTAGGTAAAGATGAGAGGCCGTCTATTTGACAAGGAGACAGTGTGACCACAAACACAACATGGACTATTGTTTCTGTGGACCCAATGAGTCAGCGCAGGTGTGTTCATAGACAGCGTGTGTATTTGACATCTTGGACCCAAGAGGCCTGGACCATCAGCTATGATTAATTCAAGAGGTAGAAGCCTTGTGTACTGCACTCATGCACACGCGCACACACACACACACACACACAATAAGCACCTGCTCTACTGGGCTTCCCCAGAAATGAGAAATAAGACCTTACCACAGGCCCACATGTCTACTGGCTTGCCGTAGGGATCTTTCCGCAGCACCTCAGGAGACAGGTACCCTGGTGTCCCAGCAAAACCTGTAAAACACATATAAAAACTACACACTCAACCTTGCACTTTGAGGACTACCGAATCCTTTCAAGGACTATCCCCAAAAGCAGATAATTTAACAGTAGCTGCCATAAAGTGAGTTTATGAGCTGAGGTTAGAGAGAACATCCCTCTGTGGGTATTTAGACCGGCGACACACAGCCTACTTTTAAGAAAGACCTCAAAGTACCAGCAGTTCCTTTGGGCAATGATACATACGACAACTAGTATTAAAGTCAAAACACATTGTGAGGTTGGAGCTGGGGGAACAGACCAATTATTTCTCTGTTCTACAGGGAAATAGACCTGATATCTACTTTGAGATAAGAGCCAGGAGCAGTGGCACACCCAGTCCCTCCAGGCAGATGCAATGCAACAAGGGAGGGTCTTGGGCTTTGAATGATGAAACAGAGCAATTGTAGATCTTCATTTGATTTAGACATTTAAAGACAGAAAACCAGGACAAAAAATATCAGTGCTCTACGTCCATTGTCTTTAATCGGATCAGTTAGACTTTTCCGAAGAAGCGGGTGATGGCAAAAATGAGAGCAAACATAGTAACAGACAAACAGATTTAGATCCTGACTGAGAATAAGAATAAGAAAAGGTTAGTTTAACAGGTTTTGTTTTTGTTTTTTTTTTGCATTTTTAATATCAAACCATGAGCAGAATCCACCCATGACCCTACAGGCTAGACATGAGCTGTTCAGCATGTTCATTCAAACGTGTTCAACATATGAATTTGAAATACGAATCCAAACATTAGTATATGAAAATCTACTTGCGTGCACTCACCAAACCATGCCTGCTGGTCTCCTTGCACTTCAATAGCTAGGCCAAAATCTGCCAGTTTGACTGCTGCCCCCTTCAGCTTGCTGGCCAGGAGCAGATTCTCCGGCTTGGAGTGAAGGCACACAGAGAAACACTTTCAGTACGTTTTATTAGAATAAAATGAAAGCAACTACGACTAAGGTAAAGACTCAAAAATGCCATACTGCTTTTGTTATGAGAAGTTCAGAGGCTTAAAAAGCTACAGGGAAAGTTACTATTGCTTAGTGAATAACAATATGAAGGACTGATTAAGTGTATGCCAGCATTTCTACACACACAAGCATCAACATACACAGTTAACACTGACTCACATTGAGCCTGATCAGACTGTATTTCAGTCAGGGCCCGTGGCCGATCTCAGCCCAACAACACAGGTTGATGACTGTCAACAAGAGGCAATCAGGTTGGAATCATGTTGGCCATGTGAGCTCAGCTGGTAGGGAAAGACTGAGCGAGACAGGTGGACAGTGACTCATGACAAAATCCAGCGGGCGTAAAAGGGAGGGCGGGCTTACGCAAATGTTCGGACAGGATTACTAATGCATGTGCTGACATTTTACATGCAGGAAATTATTCAAAGTGACTGAGCTGAAACATTATAAAAACAAAAGAAGCGCTTGCTGCTGATCAAAAGAGGCCAACTGTTATTCTGCAGCTATTATGCCCCTTATCACACCAGATACAGCATGCAAGACATCATTCATTTTATGGCTGTCACTCTATCAAAAATATGTGTACTTTATTTTCCTGCATTTATACTTGTAATGTAAATATGTTTACTTACTGGGGATTAGTCAGTACTATTATACTAAGCTTCTATGTTCTATTATAATGAGATCACTGCCTTCACAAGTCAAACTTTTGTTCTACTGATGATTTGACTATTCATACTTTCACAGTGTGTGGTTAAATATATTATGTCTACATTTATGCATATGCACTAATACAAGTCAACCATATATTAAGTTCACATGAATTTGCAATGTCAAGCACACTTTGAAAGTCACTTAAAGTAAAGCATGAGCAACACCTTATTTAAGATCCTTCAAAACTGAAGCCAGTGTGATTAAAATGCTTCCACTACCCACTACCATACATAGAATGAAGTCTCTACATTATATTATGATTTCATATATACAGCATAATCAACTGAAAAAAGAGATTAAAAGAATAACTGTATGTGTGAATGCAAACAGTGATTGGCCCAGAATGAATTATGGCTGATGTCGCTCATCATACACCGCCTGCACATCACCAATATATACCTTTATTATTCTCTGTGATATTAATTCCAGAAAGTATCAGCCATGCCATTCACTGAAAATTAATATTGATTTCATCAGTATATGTCCGTTATTTCTACATTATTTGAGCAGTTAGTAGAGCATGTGGAAATTCTGAGTGGTGCAGTAGAGGGGGGCATGCTGTGGCCAGAGGTTTGAGTTGGAGGAGAGAAAGGGGATGAGGGAGGATTTGGGGTAAATGCATTCATCAGTATCATGCAGTCATTGCAAACACTGGACTCCGAAAGTTTGGCCTTATAAATCCACTAAAGTTAACAGCCTGGACCAAACATATTTTAGGATGTTGGTGGGACAGCTGGATGCCAGGGCTAGGTTACGGCAAAGTTAATATTAGACTGATCAGAATTGATGCTCTGTCCTTGCTCTTGGTGTGGAATTGGATTCTGACTAATACAACGAGCTATAAAGCTAATAGAATCACTGGCCCACTGAGCCAGCGTGGATTCTGCTGCGGTCTGAATGACAATTACAGATACTAACAAATGCACAGACTGTACCTGCAGGTGCAGGTTCCCAAAGTGTTTTCTTTTTTTCACTGGGTTTTTTTTTTCCCCAGATGGGAGAATAAGAAGAGAAAAGTTAAAGTAAGAAATGATGCTGAACGGGGTTAAAAATAAAACGGCAAAGATAATGTTTCTTGTTAAGGATTCTTCATTTATGTGGGGAACTGTGAGGAAAAACAATTGAAAACGTTCTTTCATTTTGTTTGATGGCGTACCCAAAAATCAGATTATGTTTCTCTATATTAATTCAGACTGTTACTGTCTACAGACAAAATCCGGATAAAAGAATTATAACCTACAGCCAGATACCAGGGGACGACCTCAGCATTTTCCCTTCACTTTTTGTGACTGTCATGTGGACCATCTTTCTTTCTGAGTGATGCCATGTGACTGGCTAGTGACCTGTCCAATATGTAACCTGCATCTCACCCAAAGTCAGCTGTGACCCTCAAGATGATAAGAGTTAGATAATGGATGGCTGGATCATGAGATAATAGTTCTGCTCTGAGATGGTCTCAGGTGTCAGACGAGAATGTCCTTAATCTTTCTCTAGCTGTCCACTCACTGCTATGATCTTTGACCTATTCACAGTGAATGCTGGGTAAGGTTTAGATCAAGTGTTTGGGGACAGCTGCCACTTTGATTGTCTTCTCTCAAGGGGCCTTGTTATATTAGAAGACATTCTGTCTTGCAAGCAGTAAGAAAAGCGAAATAGCACCAGGTCAAAAACAATTGTGAGTGTGTGTGTGTGTGTGTGCATGCGCGTGCAATTTCTGCTTCAGAAAAAGTAGTAACATTTGACAACAACAAGATATAATCCAAGTGTCTAGACTTTTCACACACGCCTTACAAAAACTTAAAATGTTTTTTGCTTTCTTGTACTGCTGTTTGTGAACGTTGGTGCGTAGTTGAGTTTCTATGCGAGACACACTGCAGTAGCTCAAAATCATTATCTTGAGAAATAAAAATCACACAAACACACGCAAAGTGGCAAGTGCTTTCCCAATCCCCCTTTGCTCTGCAGCCAGATTGTTTGTTTTGGTTGTACTGGTTTTGTGTTTCTGCAGTGAGCCGTGTCAGCTGCCTGGCAACAGCCAATAAGATCGCACAGAGAGTGCAGTCGGCAAATGCAAAAAAGAGACCTTATTATTGCTGAAGGTAAACAAAACCTCAGACACACCAGGTTCATTTGATTGGCAAATTCATGAACCGGGCATCTGGAACAAACCACAGTGAGCAAAAGCAGCATTAGGGATACTAATGTCACTAATATGAACAACAACAGTTAAGCATCATGGTGATGATCTGACTATATCATAAACATAGTTTCCATGATTTTTACAAGTCGCACAGACAGTATATGCAGCTGTTTACAGGTTAAATGGCCAGTGGCTGATATTGTGCCCTGTGAAGCTGTCAACCAACATCTCCAAGTAATGGCTGGATGCCAAGAATGTCAAATAATATTTTGGCTAATATTTGGACTAATAAAGAAATGTCAGATTAACATGCTGTTATGTGGGATAACAGTTAAAGCTTGCTTCTATCTATTGTGTCTGCTTACCTTAAGATCGCGGTGGACCACACCCATCTGGTGGCAGTGGAGCACGGCCTCTAGGATCTGCTGGATGCAATGACTGCATGCAAACAGCAGGGGGACATGAATTAGTGACAAGCTACCACTCACTGTCAGTGGCTGTGAGCCTGCTTTGACACTCAGGGGGGTGGAGGGGATTCGCTGGCTGTGTTTCTGCAGTGGTGGGGAACTGTATGGCAATGTGGCAATGTGACCCACCCAGAGTCCATAATGATGGCCAATTTGGGAAAATGGACCATTTACTCAATGGCACTCTTCACAAGTTTTTTTTTTGTGTCTGTGTGTGTGCATTTGTTGCCACAGTCACACACCAAAATTTGCTGTGGCAGATCCAGGAAAGAAAAACATGCCCATAATTACACCATCGCAACACAGCCAACTCTCTGCCCAAGTCCCAAAGTGGTGTTAACTCCTGGCCAACCGGGAGGCCAGACCCCAAGAGACCGAACTGCGGAGGGAGATGAGGTGTATACCAGCAGCTGGTTCTCAGTAAAAAGGCCTGAACTCTACAAGTCAACAAACTACGTTACACATATTACTTCCACAAATGTATTTGGCTGAACTGGTCTGAAATGGTCTGGAATAGATAACTGCAGTTCAGCGGATAATTTGTCTTTAAAAATTATGTTAATCACATTAGTATATGTTGAAAGCCAGATTTAGTGTGATTTAGCTAATTAGCATTGATTCTGTAAGGTGGCCAATTAGTGGGCTGATTAAGATTAATAAATGTTCTGCAATAAGCACAACAGTGAGATGAGTCTTCCTCTACAGTAATGTATATTATAATACATATAATACATACATTTATAATAATTATAATAATGATCCTAATTGCTGGTGGAGGTGTTGATGATTAAAACACATGATTGGTTTTAATCAATAGTCACTATTGAGTTCAATGTTAAAATATAACTGCAATTGTTTATTTAATTTTTTTTAATAGAGAATAAGATTGCTATTGCTACATGCACTTTGTGCCCCCGTACACAGGAGAGACAGCCCCACCCACCAGCACTATATACAACCACCCACCTCCTCTTCAGCCAACCTGCCCACAATGCTCTGCAGTAAGTGGCCACTCCTGTCAGATGGTGGTGTGTGCAGGTATCTGGCGGTGGAGGAGAGTGTGGTTGGGAATTGGGGCGGGAGGGGGCGGGGGGGTACGGCACTCTGCGAAAGGTTAACTAGTGGACTGGTCAGGCAGTGGAGGAGCAAGGTGAGGCGCTGCAGGTGGGCAGACCTGTGTCTTTTGTGCTGTGACTGTCATCACTTACTAACCTTTAGGTCCCTGTGCACTGTGCCATTTATGTGGCAGTGATTTACACTTTCTAGAATCTGCTGTATGCAGTGACTGTGGAGGAGAGAGAGGCCAGAAGGCCAGAAGCGAGAAGGACAGGGAGGGGGGAAAACATGTAAATATAATAAGAAAACAAAGGAATAAGAAGAGGAAGGCAGAATACCACACCACAACACATCGAGTAGCAACACTTTGTTTACAAGTGAAAAGGAATAGTTCAGCATTTTTACAAACATAATTATGTGCTTACTTTGGGGACATTGCTGAACTGTTCCCATTGTGCCACATTGAAATACACAAAGTTCCAGTGCGTGTACTTTTTTCCATCAATAAAGCGCTTCCAGATATTAACAAATAATACAAAACAACAAAATCCACTGCAAATTAGAACCCAGAACCTTAATAATACTGATCCCAATTCTAAATGATGTGTTTTTCATGTATAATCTAATAGATTACACATGAAAAGAGCTGGTGCTGTTCAATCAAAAGACACATTTCAGCCCAGCTGGAGGGAAAAAAACTAACTAAAAAGTTGAAGAATTTACCAGCAGATGCTTTGGGAACAAACTACACAAAATGGGTCCTTTTTAGAGTGAATTTTTAATAACCAGGAAATAGGGTGACGCTGGGAAAGTAGATCAACACTAAAAAGACAACTTTAGATAGAACAGGAAAAGAGAGGAGTGGAAGGCATATCAAGAGGAGACACGTAAACACAGCTGTGTTCACTCCATAGTGAGGAATGGTTGTATTTTTTGCATGTTTACATGCAAACATAACATTCACATGTGCACTGATGCATAGGCAGTCCTTGTATTACATTGTGTATCTGCCTTCATATGCCTCAAAAACCGTTTCACATAACACATTTATTCAGAAATAAGAGCACAGCAGAGCACACTGACCTGGCATCGGCTTCACTGTAGTACTCTCTGGCAACAATGTCCTCAAACAGCTCACCGCCAGTAACTCTGGAGGTGGAGCAAAGAGAGTGAGGGACATAGAAATGAACGAGAAAATTGCAAAGACAATACGTAAAATACAACTAAATACAGATGTTTATTATATTGTCTACATTAGAAAGAGACAGAGGTTAGAGGATGTCAAACCAGACAAATGAACAACATAGTATTTTTGCAGCTAAATAGTTAAATCCTGAGAAAGTATATCGCTAAAGAGTTGCACTGTGGGAAATGTTGGATCCATTCATTTTGATGCTTCCTCTTTACTGAGTATTAACGGGCATGTTTGTTCTGCCTATGGCTACCTCAGATCAAGAGAGAGATGATCGGATCACACCCACACAAGTGCAGGGGCTTAGTAGGAAAACACAAACAGATGTGTGTGATTTTATTTTCAGATGCTGCATTAGATTAGGTTAGTTTTAGCTTGAGGTTCCTAATAAATAGCTGAGCTTACAGTCTGCCTTGTTTTTGTTGTAGATGCTGCAGGAAGGTGTTTTGCAAAATTGCAGCTTTTTCAATATGTCTGTTTACCCTTTAAATTTTTAGTCTGTTTTACACAAACTGAGAGTGGGTCAATACACACAAACCCAATATACACACTTGAAATGTATTCTGAAATCTGTACACGAGTGATTTAATAGTGCACACCCATGAAGATATGGAAATTTGAAATAACAGTAAGTAAGAAAATCACTTGCTGAGACCTTTTATTCTATAGTATGAATCAAACTACACTGTACTTTCCATAATGCACCTCAATAAACACTCATGTAAACACTACCTCTCTCCCAGTTCACAAGGCAATATTGTGTTGTGTCGACTGGAGCTGCCAATGATGAGTAACCTGACCTTCAGCTGTAAACTCAACACAGTTCCCTTTTTAAAACTGGGTCAGTGGATCATTTGAACAAAACCAAAGGAAAATGACTTGAGGGATATTTTTAAGGCTGAAAATTTTCCATGATCTATGGAAAACATGTACAGTGTCAAGTCTTCAGGGTTTTTTATCATTAAGTCTCATTCACTTTTGAGTTTTTGCTGTAAAAAGGACCCAGAGTCATTGGTGGTATGAATACAGCTGGGAAGAAAAACCACGTATCAAAAATAAAGTTAAAATTAAATTAAAAAAACATTAAACCTTGGAGATATAACAAGTAACCCCTTGTAATAATTCACTTTTGTGTGCTTCACCCAGCTGTATGCCCTGTGTATTTAGGAAAATAGGGGAGGTGTTTCTTTGCTGTGTGTTGTCTTATAACCAAGAAAGGAACACCCACTGTTCTTTTAATGGTCCCTAGGAAAACTAAACACACTGTTAAAAATAAATGTGAAACAGTTCCCAGATCAATCGAACAACATCTGAAAATATGCAGGCTATACAGGAAGAGAGGGAGAATCCAAGGAAGGAAAGAATATGACATTGAGTGAGTGTAAAAGACTGGTTCACAATAAATAACAATGTCGATTGCTTTCGGACCAAATTGAAAAATAGAGCTGATAGATGTAGGGGAGGATGACAGCAGACAGCAGCAGAGGAGCTTGTTGGATTCAGTTATGATGGTGAGGTCATGTGGGACTAACATAAAACACAGATAAAGAGGTGATGATAGAAGAAAATATTTTTGATATAAGCAACAGTTATATTCTCTGTAAAGCATCAGACTTAAAACATCAGATAGATTTAAATGCACAGTGTGAAATAATATTCATATTTCATTCTGAAATTCTACACATCAATGTTTTCACACTTTGTTTTCCAACTACATAATTAACACATAAGCTGATTCTCCACTCTACATGTTTTGTAGCTTATTTAGCAAGACAAAGCACATATATCTGTGAGGCTATGTTTTATCACTATTTATAACTATTAAATGAGGGACAGGCTCTAGTTCACTGTAATGACTATAATTAAAAAGATCCTTGGTTGACACTGGTCAAATCCTAAAAATCTTTGTTCCTCAAGATGACATATTCAAGTTTTCCTCCAAAATATACCTTGATGGCCTTTAAATGTCTTGAACGTAACTCACACACCTATTGGTTCATTTACAATTCATGGTTCTATGAATATATAAGTCAATTCTTTCTTCATTTCCTCCCACTCCTTTGCGACTTTACTGCAGCCTCGACTCACAAAAACACAAAGCCTCTGCTAGTATTCTCTTCTGCTGCTGTACAATCCACGATGAGTGGAGTGCTAGCTATATGAGTCATTTGGCCAGACGAACCTATTGATGATGAAGATTAAAGGGATGACGTCAAAGATGAAAACGTTAGACGTCAAAGAGGACGCATAACAATAACACAAGAAGAAAACAATGAAGATCATGAAGAAGAGCAATTTGCACAAAATCACATACAAGTTCATTCATGACAAGTCATGTCCAGTGATTATGTCAAACCTGCAAATAAAAAAGTCTTGCACTTACAAGTCAAAGACCAGATAGTGGAATCCTTCCTCTGATATGCTGTCATGAAGCCGAACTGTGAGGGGGAGAAAGCAAAATGAGAACTGAGAGTTATTTCATTACTAGCGCACCGCACCAGTGAACACGGCAACCTGCCACACTGGCAGCAGGAGGTGACTGTAAATGATGAACACTTCATTGAACCACAAATTGAGCACTGAGCACTGGAGCGCTGTTGTTTCCTCGCACTGTGAAATGTGGTAAGAGACTTTGCCATCTACACTTGTCTGAAAAACAAGGGCGTTGTTGTTACAGATAGAGTTTTGGAACCAATTTGATGCAAGGAATGTATTTTTTTTACAAGCAAGAATGGCTAATTTTCCAAAAGTTTAAATTATTTCTAAAAGTGACTGTTCGTAGCTGTAGTAAAAGTCTATTACAACTGCAGCCTGTAAGTGCATCACTGGAATGTATAGTCACATCTCCATGTGGTCACATGAAATCCAAACATGTAAAATGACACATAATCTGACACACCGAAAGACTCCCTACTTTATTATACTCAGGTCTATTGTTACCTGATATCAAAAAAAAAAAAATTCACAACATTACAGATTTGGAAAAAGTTAATGTAAATATATTACAGTCTCCTGCAGAACTTTGTGAGATTGTCATAATAAACTCTAATTGTCAGCACAGTAGGGAATATAATTTTCTGTATACCCATGTGTTCTCAGAGCAGAGTCTGATCGTACAGATAGAGAAATAAATTATTAACAATATTCACCTGGGTGGACAATGTAACATGCTGCTGAAATATTAATATGAACCTATATTCACTTATACTGTATACGTATATTGGTCACTGTATAGTAAGAGGCCAAGGCTGTTGCTTTCTTCTGACCTATATAAAATATTTTAGATTCATTTATAACCTAAAATTAAAATACAGAACATTTTTAAATTTAGTACATTTCTGTTATATTGATTTTTTTTAATCATAAAAAAGTGCCTGCACCTGTTAATGACTTTTTAACATATCACTAAGGTTTCTGTTCTATTGGTCTTCTATGAGTTGCTGAGGAGACACTGAGCTGTGGGCATTACGCGTTGTCTGCTTTGGTGCTCATTTCGTCTGGATGAGCTGTGGTGTCAGGGAGCAGGGCTGTCTCTTTCACTTTGCTCAAATCACAGTGCAGAGGGAAAAAAAGTCTTCCAGCAGTTGAGGTTTCACTGAACCAATTAGCTTCCCTGCCTTCTGGACATGATACACTGTGAAGTGACAAAGTAAGGGTCAAACTGAAAGTTGCATGACGCCACTGACATGGACTGAATGAACCAGGGCCCCGCGGCAGCAGCTCCACAGCAGACAAGTGTGGGTGTGTGGCAGCAAGATTGTCTGTTCTTGTCTTTGCAGACATGCTCGTTTCATTTTGATATAAACAGCTTTGACTGATTTAATGGAAACATTTGGAAACAGTCGGATTGAACCAAAAAGACATGATCAACTACCACTTTCCTGCAGTTCAAAAATGCTCTTTTTGTCTCAATTCTAATGAAAGAACAACAGCAAAGTACAAAACGCTTGTAATTTTTTGTAATTATTTGTAATGACTAATTACATAAGTGTCATTGGGAAATAATATAAGCCCCTGTCATTCTAAAAATATCTAAAGGTACTATATCAGGCACTGGTTCAGAATAATTTTAAAGTTTCATGGAATATTTCAAAATGGTTTTTAGTTTCTGCTTGAAAACCAAAATGATAACAGACAGAGTCTGATTGGGAACTGTGCACATTAGCATTTACACATTACATATTCAGTGAGGCAGAGAACAGACTGGTTAATCACTAAAAAAATTATCCCAATAAGGAATTGTCTAAATAAGGATTTATACAACTGAGATTTACAAAACTAGCTGTTGAAAAACAAGATGGTCATAAATAAGAAGGCTGTGATTTCTCTAATTCAGATGTTCACTGCAGGTTGTGATGATAAAAGCTAAATCTCAATGGATTCAATAAGGGAGTCAAATAGTAAGGGGAGTAAATATTAGTTAAATCTTAAATTAAACAATACTGAAACCCAACCCTGGCCCAGTCAGGTTAATAAGTGATCGATTGCAGTCTGAAGCCACAACAAGGCAGTTTTCACAGGCAGCACACCGAAAAGCTCAAGTTATCGATTCTGGATGTTTAAATAACTCCTGATTGATTTGTTTGTTCTCGAATCAGGGGAATACAGGGACAGGGAATACCTCATCTGCTAGTTTAAATATTATCCCTGGTTGAAATGGACTCCGACGTTAATATGATTAACGGTGAGAGACTGATTGTCGTGTGAATGTGTGTGGATGTTATGAAATATGAAATAGGGGATTCTCAGTGGCGCCCAGGATATGTTAAAGGTAAAAAAAAGAGATTTAAAATGGAAAGATCTCTTTGTCATTGTTAATTAATCTCTTGTTTTACATTTGAGAGACTGTTACAATTTCAATTGTTAGAAATTTGATATTAGTGGTGCGAAGTTGTGTGTTACCCACTGTATAAAAAACCATTGTGTTTGTGGTTAGTTTTTACAGGGCCGACTTCAAGTATAAAAACGTGTCACATCTCCTATACTTAACCTTAATAGGAACTAGGGCATTCCCCAAGCTGGCTGCTTTGTGAATGGAATAGTAATGAGACTGACACCAGCTGCTACTAGCCAATCACTATGAGACAGGCGACAGATGGGTAGTAGTGGGTAGTGAGGACTGCATGCACGTGTATGAGCAGGTGAGCAATGAATATCTCCTGAGGTAGATTCAATGGTGGGATCAAGTACATAGATTTTTGTTTTTATAAACACAGATTCATTTTTGAAGCTCAGGCCATTAATTCCGGCATAAACATTTTCCAACCTGCCAAAGTCATTAAAATGTCTGTACTAGGGTCTAGGAACAATGATTGTAAAGCCCCATAAAGGAAAAAAATGATCTAGGTAAATAATAAATATGAGCTGTACACATAAAATTTGATTGATTGATTGATATATCAGCAATTTTTGCATCAATTTCTGTTTAATTAAAAGAACATGATGCAGAAAAAAATGCTTATTTAGAAAATTAGAATGATCAACTTCTATCCTCGCTGCACACTGACGTACAAAAGCAATGCAGTTTGTTTTATTCATTGTCTTCCTCAGACGTAATGATAATGGGTTTTAGTCTGGGAACAGTGGGATTTAGCCCAAGTAATTCAGCCTTTTAGTGCATAACAAAGAACCTTTTACAAGGTCCTTGTTTCAAAATGAGTCATTGGGAACATTAAAAAGTCGGCAGACAGTTTTCAAACACCTGATGAAGCCAAGGTTAGCTTCAGATAGCTGGAAATGAAATACCTGCTTTGTAAAACCTTTGTCCAAACCTTTCTTTTAATTACAAATAATTCCGTGTTACATTGTGTGTGTCTGTTCCATGTTACTAGCCACATCTGATTTGATGTTTTCCGTTAATTCTGAATTTACACAAAAGGTTTTATAGTTTACAGTTTAATACTTATGGAACAGACAAGTTTATTAAAATTAGAGATCGACCGATATGTCGGCCGACCGATTAATCGGCGCCATTTTTGACAAAATTATTTAAATCGGCATAGGCCGATATGCATGTTTTTTTTAGCAACGATTGATAATAATGAAGTCGTGTCTTTAGCGCGCGGAAAACGTCAGAATATCGGCCAAAAATATCAGCCTAAAGAGCTCTACTCTGACAGCTGTTACTGCTACTTCTCTGAAATGTGAATTTATTGTTGCATTAAAATTAAGACTTGGGAGCAGCTGGTATAGCCCTCTATCAGTGGTGATATGTTTTATTTCTGACACCGGGAAAATAGGCCAGTGAACCAAATACCCGCCTATCATCCATTCGTTCATCTCCACCCACTCATCTCTCATATCTCCACAAAGCAAAGGACCAAACAACCAATTTTCAGAGCAAAGTCCTTACTGAGGTGGTAATTATAGTCGTTTGGCCTCTGTAGTTTTCAAAGCAAGGGAGTCTGTATGTCTGTGTGTGTGGGCACGCATGCCTGCATGCTGGGTAAAAGACATGGTACGCAGATGTGCTCTATCAGTAGATATATTCAACACACAAGCCAGAGAATATAATAATAATGCATATATAATATAATTATATGCAATAATAATATATAATAATATAATAATAAGTCAAGTGTACTCACCCCAACAACACAATGTAATAAAAAACTTGCATTTAGAGCTAAGACTCAGAGTTTATGTTGTGGGCTTTATTTTTTTTATGAAGTCCTTCTAATTCCTTGGGGTTAAGGTTGAAGGACAACTCTAGGAAATGATGTTGATGATGAACTGATGATGTTAATGAGCCCCCACTCCCCACCCCCATCCCACATAAACTTAGTGAATAAGAATCAAGATGGACCAAATTTAAGTAAAAAAAAATACTTTGAAGTCAAATGCAGTCTGGAGGGTAGTGTATAAATATTGGGATGGTCTATGCACCTCTAAAACCTCTACAACCTTTGGTATACATTAAACATGACTCGTCATGTGACATCATGAAAGGCAGGACAAACAGAGGGACAGTAAACTGAATGGACGTGCTAGTTACCGATGTTGGGGTGCTTGAGCAGACGGCAGATCCTGGCCTCGCGTTCCAGTTTCTGATGATCTGTGGAGACAAAAAAGTGACACGTTTATCACATCTGTCATCAGTGCCCCCTTTTGCGATTCTGCAAATTTAACACAGCCCACAAGAGATGAGCATCTTCATGTCATATTGAAGTCTGTAGATGTGTTCAAAAACTTAATTATCTATGCAATACATGAGAATCTCATTATATATCCCTTAGATGCATAACTGGGTCTAAAATGACCCGGTGACGTTGTTTTTTTGCAATATCTTTGTCATGAAAAGTTGATATAATTTCATATTCCAGGTATTCCTCAAAAACTGTTGTGGGTATCATCTTTTAAATTTTTAACTTACCTTTTATATATTTTACAAAATTCAAGTTTTTGTATTACTACCCCACTCTTCCATAACTGGGTCAAAAGTGACCCGCACTCATTTCCTATGGTATTTCACTGGAACCTTTGTTTCTTATCAACTGTGACTGTCAGGGATATACTTTTGATTGAACACACACACTATATCATCAGTGTCAATTCATAAGAAGATTATTTTACACAGTAAGATCTGATACATGTAAGTATTATCATCATTTACCTCAGAAATGTAAGTGTGTGCCATTCATGACAACTGTATGGGAGAGTATGTCTTATTATTATGCATCAACGAATAACACTAGCTAGCTAGTGTGTGTGTGTGTATGTGTGTGTGTGTGTGTCGACGTCCCACACATGAGACGTCGACTGGAAACTTCCCCCAAACTTCTAACCCCCGATCATTGAAGCAATGGGGAGATGTGGGGTGACAAAAGCCATAATTTGGCCACAGGAAAGAAGTGGACAGGGCCAACTAAAAAGAGAGCTAGTGTCAGATCTGCCCGAGCATCAGATCAGAAAGTTAGTCGTCAGTGAGGTAAATGCAATCTACCTGTGTGCAAAGATCACAGGCAGACACAGGTAGTTTGTTTCAACTATATACTGTGAGTCCCATTGTGAGACAAAC
>JAFBJQ010001448.1:478932-502917 GCA_016785345.1 Trinectes maculatus
TGAAGCAATGGGGAGATGTGGGGTGACAAAAGCCATAATTTGGCCACAGGAAAGAAGTGGACAGGGCGAACTAAAAAGAGAGCTAGTGTCAGATCTGCCCGAGCATCAAAGATCAGAAAGTTAGTCGTCAGTGAGGTAAATGCAATCTACCTGTGTGCAAAGATCACAGGCAGACACAGGTAGTTTGTTTCAACTGTATACTGTGAGTCCCATTGTGAGACAAACAACCTGTGCACTGAGAGGACACAAGAACACACAAAAAGAGAGAGGAACTTTTTGGACAGTTTCATACACATACATAGACACACACAAACTCATACTCTCTCTCTCTCTCTCTCTCTCTCTCTCTCTCTCAGCACAGACACACACAAAAGCACAGACATGTTAAAAAAGTGAAAAAAAATTCAAACATGAAATCATTCTTGTGTGGTCTACAATATAATTCAAATGATTATTTGAAAACCAAAATGACAAAAATGGCATGAAAGGAGGTTGATTCTAACACAAGTCATTTTTGACCCAGTTGTGGAAGAGTGTAGGGTCCAGTAAGTCATGCATCTAAGGGATATTTAAGCCTTTATGCGTATTTATACAAGCATACTTACACTAAAGAAAATACATAAACATTTTTTCATATAAGCATAAAATCATGAATGAATGATGGAGTGGAGGTTTATTTTATGCCAGTTGTTTTGCTGTTGGAATTATAAATCCTGCAAGCAGTATGAACTCATTTAAAAGTATAAACACACAATTGTCAAAGCAATTGAATCAACTTAATCAGAGCTCACCCTCTATTGTTATGATTATTGTTTTAAACCTGTCTCTGGGTAACTGGCTGTCTGAGAGGCCAATCTGAAATCTAACAATGTTACATATGTTAGCATCTTTTGCATTAAAGTGGGATATTCCTATACTGACAGGCTTCCGTGTTATTAAATCCAGATCCTAGATTTGAATCACTGTTGATAAGCCTTGTTATTCCCAGACTGAGAGGATGTGAAGTGTATAATTGTTGACATCCCCTTGCAGGAATTTGCTCTTCAAAGTGAAGTACACTCACTGAAGGGTTTCCATCACAGGTAGTGTCCTGTGCCAACACAAAATCACAGCTCTTCTACAGGCACAGTGACAAGTCTGATTCATGCTCAGGGGCTGTGCCCATTTTCTTTTAAAGCAAACAGCGATAACAATAAAGTTTTTTTTCTGAGACTAAGGCTTGGAATAACATTTTGCACAAGCTTTCAAGGTGAGGTCTATACTTTTCAAGGAATATTCGCTTCCACCCTTAGAATAAACATCAAATGAATCAATGCCCTAGAGAAGACCTTTGACTTTATTTTCTTTTACTGGCTTAGTGTTCTCAAAATTTTATGGTTTACTGAAAATAAAAATACAGGAGCATATCTGAACTTAATTTCCCCATTTACACCAAAAGTGAAATGCATTTTTGGAGCTTTGGGACCACATGAAACTACCCCAGCCGCATCAAAGATAGATTTTTAATCTTATTGCCTTAAATCACTTTGGCAGTTTATCATGGAAACATACAAATGTCATTGCATTGCCCACATACACGAATGGCAAAACCAGCAGCCAAGCAGCAGCTAAGACGCTGACAGCCAGAAAACAGAGGGATGTGTTGGTGTCAAACAGATTTGATGGCACCATATCCAATCCGACCTCAGGTTACAAGTCTTTTAATCCTAACCGAATGCAATGGGATGCACTTTCACAGGGACTGTAATCTTTATGGCCACTGGGCTGAAGTCAACTTCTCTCTCTTTCTGCACATCAACCCCTCCATTCACTGTGTGGCCTACTGCTAATCTGTGACATAACAGGATTTACAGCATGAGTGGTGCTCACTCATCATCCCCAACCACAGGCAGCTGGTCTTTTCCTTCCACACTCTCGTTTCCCTCCTTTGCTTCAGGGACTCTCACTGTTATTACCATCTAACTGTTAAAAAATTGGCAACATTTTATAGAAAATGTGTTTAGTCCACTTTATCTTTAAGTGTTGAGTGTACTTCTTTGCTTCCAGGTCATGTGGCTCATACTGTGTAATAAGCTGACTGAAATAAAGTCAGAATGAAACTTGCATTTGTTTCAGTAGAGTATTTCTCTTACACAGATGTGTGCAGTTTTCTATTTTCACTTTGACTTAAGTTCCTCTGCAGCTCTAACAGCTATGTACATGTTTACAGTGAAGTGGAATTATGCAATTTTAGGCTAAAATTCAATGCCTTCAATAGTCAGATATTTATGTTAGATAGATTAGATTTGACAGTCTATTTTTATATGTTTCCACCAACATTCAACAGTTTTTTTCTGGTTTGCACCGTTTATTTTGAAAATTTACCATTTAAACTAAAAAAATTAAAATCAAAAAAACAAAAAAGAGTTCAGACCCAAACATATCAGATATTTTAGAGGATGGACTGAGTGTCACTGGGTAACTGGTAGAAATGTGGGCTAGCTTAGAATGTCATGTTCCAAAAATATGTACAGAACCAGCTCAGGGACCTGACCCCTAAGTAGCTAATTTGATGGAAAAGAGTGTGGGATCTGTGGTAGTGTGTTTTGTTCACTTTCACAAGTTCACAATCTAATGTTTTGTTTTGTTTTTTTTTAAAAACACTATCAACTAAAATTCTAGCAGGTCACTTCTTCCTTAATGATTCTCAGTCAAAAATCCCAAAACTTGTAAATGTGTGTAAATCACTCTGGGGTTAGTCCATTTTAAAAAACCCACATGAGCTTGTGAACATTGTCACCAGGCTGAACAAATGAGGACAGCGTCTATTTTCAACAAGATGACTGAACAAATGAGCTCCCTTCACAGTACTGTAAAGCAGCACATCTGGTTCCTCATCTAAAGCCTGCAGATTCAGTCAGTTAAAAAATAATCCCTCTGTGTGCACATACAGTCATTACAGGCGGATACTCATTACAGAACGCACAAATGATCAGAATATCCTAACATCACCTCATTTAAAACTAGCGGGAAAGAAGAGATCATTTCTCACCATTTTCACCTGCTGTTATTTAAGTAACAGGTGAGTAATGGAGTGTGGTGCCAAGAGACACGGTGCCTGCCAAGAGTGTGAATGTAAAATGACAAGAAAGAGAGAGGGATAAAAACACCTTTGGCATGCCACACTGCCCACATACTGCATACATCCTAACTATTTGATTTTCCTTTACACACCCAGGAAACATATCAACTCCTTCGCCTTAAAATGCTCACTCTAACAGAGTCACCTTATTTTCAGGCACAGCAAAAACTGGGGTGGGGGCCATAATATTTGGCAGTGTTGACAGTGCTGTAAGATGTAAGGTGTATTTTAAGTGCTGGTCTTCATACATTTAGCCTAAAGTTTTCTGTTTCTGATCCATTAGTTAAGTCTTTCCTTCCTTCCTGTGCATCTGGTGAGCACCCCAGGAAACTATCCTACGTCCTAAAAAATATATAAGGTAAAAGAATGGTCCTTTCACACATCCCTAGACATACCTGAGCATATCAGCACATGTGTATTAACTTCTGGGAAGAAGAAAAGCTTATTGCCAACAATGTGTTGATTCTCATTGTGAAACCCCCACAAAGAGATAATGGGTTCGCCAACAGATCTATTCTGATGCAGGAGCTGACAATCATGATCATTAGCGATTATAATCATCATGGCTTTATTTACTGGTGCAGGCTCCCAGGTACAGGTGTAACTGCAGGAATTATAATAAGAGGGCCCAGTCAAAATGAAATTAGATGTAGTTATCTAGGATTCTATGTGCATCTGTATGGAGGTCTTCACAGCCAGATGGAACCATCATGAAGGACAGCAGTTTACTATTTTATGTTCCGTTATTACAGGAGAAAATAATTTCCATTATGTGATTTTTTGGGGAGTTTACCTATTTTTATCCTGCCGCATGGGCCAGAACTTGTTTGTAGGCTGTACAAAGCCTGAAGGTCAGATTTTCCACACCCCTGGCTAAAACTCTTTACGTATGCACAAGTGAGGCTATTATGGCGAGACTGAAAGTGTCTACTGTTCTCCCCCATTATCATTCATCACATTAAGACTATGCAGACGTGCAATGGACAGTATTCTTGGAGAAAGGCACTCCAGAAGCAATCGGATACAAACCGAATGAGGCCATGACATCTGGCCATTTTAATGTATTAATTAATACTTTTGCCTTTAATTCTATGGCAATATTTTATTTGCAACAACTGCTTGTTTCTTCTTTGTGATTAAAAGTATTCATATGACAAACTGTTATTAAATGTTTTTTCCAGATACTTGGCTCATGTTGGCGACATTAACCAGTGAATAATTCTCAATCTACCTTTTGCTTCCAACCCCACATTGCAATTAGCATATATTATACTATTGATTATGTTTACAGCAACAGATCTCTCATTCCAAATATGATAAAATGACACATGCAGGATTCACCAATCTCCCATCTCAGCAAACAGGTGCAAAGGGATCAAGAAATACACTAAGGTACTGATAGAAATAGGAAATATAGTCTGATTACAAATAATCAAAAATCTGTGCATTTTCTTTGACATAAATCACAATTCTGTTCACAATAATTGCAATATGACTTCATGTAGCCCGATTCAATATCTAAAGAAAAAGCTCCTATTCAGAAGGAGCAGTAAGCTTTCTCTGAATGACACGTTTATTAAGGCAGAGAAGAGGGAAAGCTGGAGCTTTAGTACATTATGTTAGTATAGGAGACGGAATCTATTTAAGCTTAGTCTATCACATTTTCCCTGCCACAACACCCTGGAGTTGTCTGAAAGCAATAAGAACACAATCATCAGCGCATCAGCTGAGACAGCGGAGAAAAAAACAGATGTGTGGCTAAAAATAACGCATGCCAGGAAACCACAGCACATGCCCACAATTACACACACAGACGGACTGATGCCGCTATGGGCGAAAAGCACAGAGCAGGTGTGACTAACATCCACAGTGTGTGTGCTTGGATTGGGATGAAAGTGAAGCGGAAAGAAGGTGATGACAATCGTATAAAAAGAAACATAAAGATGCTGGACGAATTACCAGATTAATCAGATTACCAAACGACTGAAACCAAACATGCACATCTGGTGTAATCTTTAAAACAGCCGGTGTCTGACTTCTCATTTACATGAATTTCTTATAAGAACATGAAATAAAAAGATAAACGCAAAAAAAATGCATGTGTGTCTTGCCTGAGACACAGATGACCAAAAGATGCTAAAGAGAGAGCCCAGTGTGCTATTAATAATGACAGACTTACACACACACACACACACACACACACACACATAATCAGTCTTTGAAAGACCGCACCACCCCGGACAATGCCTCTGGTACCTACCTCCCCCACGGTTTAAAAAAATTCTTGGCGGAAACCCTGTGGAAAATGTCAGAACATAATGTCCTAATGGACTAGGAATCAGTTACATAAAAGACCTTAATATTTGGTAATTTAATTCAGATACAATAACGACCTCTATGTTTGTTTTTTCATTGCCTTGTCAATGGACATAAAGAGCTTTGTAAGCAGTATAACACTTTCAGATCAGCGCTCAAGTACGTTATCCTACCCTCCCCATTTCCTGTCCTGGCAGCTTTCACTTCATAGCACTCAGACGCACTTTCCACCCAGCCCTTCAAGATGTGGTGGTAGGCTGATATGACGTGTCAGTGTGTAGGCTGGCAGGTGGCACCGCCGGGGAACGCTGCTGTCAGCGTGCTGGCCGCTATCACCAGCAGCCAGACATTGAGACGCCAGTCAGCATGACATCCATCATAATCCTGCATCTGACAGGCCAGCATCCTGACACACGTTGCACACTGTCCCACACTCAGCTCTCACTTTGGATGAGCTGGAGTCAGTGAGGATCAGGGAGGTTAAGTAACTGAGTGAGAGTGAGAGTAAGTGCAGGGTTTAACATCAGTGACAGAAATTCCAAGCACATATATGGCTACTCTGTACTGATATGAAGAGGTCTGGTGTCAGGGTTTCTAAAATGCATGGATTTAATATTGACTATAGTAAGGTACAAAAACCATAGATGTTAGTTTGTCATCATCTGCTATCAAAAGATTTTAAACACAACACACATACTGATGGCTTAGCCTGGTCATGTGATGAAGTTGATGCATCGTAAACAGGAAGAGGACATGGAGGAGGGGGAAGCCTGGACAGAACAGCTGGGTTTCCGTGCTAACTTTTTTTTTTTCTAAACCCCAGGGACAGTGAACTGCACAGTGAGAGATGCACTAAAACACTGAATACAACACACGAAAACATTCCCTTTGGATATTAATACCATGATATCATGAAACTGTTTTATAAAACAATAAACTAATTTTCTATGTTTTAATTTAATTCAGCCATCAAGTCCTCAGAGACTGTCGACGACCCATATGAAAGCAAAGAGGCAGAAATTAAATTAATTTAAAACATCAGACTACCAGTAGACTATAGTGTGAGTGTTAAATAGCACAACACACTATGTTAAAAGATAAATCTACATACATCCTTGATTTATTCTAGTGACTGCTGCCTTGGACTGAGAATCAAACCAGATAGAGATGATGCGTCAAACTGTTTTAACAGCTCTTCAGCTGTCTCTCACCTCAGGGTGGCTTGCAGCTCATCCCTGCCGTCTCTGCACAGAGAGGTTGAGCTTGCATGTGCCACATGCTTTCTTCTGTAAGGGACACTGCTTAACAGTGCAGACAAGTTTAGCTGCCACTGACACATGAGTGAGTGTTTTGGACACTTGGGTCTTTCTACATCATTCGCTACTGTACTCACACAAAAGTCATACATAAACTTTGGAACAACACTGCGTTAAACTATGTGTGTGTACAAATATCATCCATTTTAAGTGAATATAATAAATGAAAGTTATGGTTCATGTCAGCAGTGTATTTTTTGTTGTGCTCCAAGAACACAGTTGTACTAATGATATTTGCTATTTTAATTTTTTGTATTTGAAGCACAGTTACAGTGCATACTGTACCTTGGAACTTCAAAGATGATTCATTTTTTATAGAAAGATCTGTGACTATAAGAAGCTCCAACTATGTGGTTGGTGGTTGCCACCCAAAGCTGGTGCTATGCAAACAATCTATTTTTATTCCACCACAAATTAAGCAGTCCAGCAGTTTTTATTTGGTGTAAGAATGCAACATAACATTTATATTCCCAAAAAGATGAATGTAAAAGATGGTTTATCTGTTGCAAGAGCGATAAACAAACTGGTGAAAAGAATAAGCCGGAGAGACAGTGGAGGGCAGGCGTCACCTCAGATAAAGAGCTGGCGGTGAACACACTGAACTGGTAGAGACGTCTAGTGAGTCATGTGAGGAGTGAGGGGCGAGGGAGGCTGAAAGTAGGGAAACTTGTCAGTGTCAGGATTCAGAGAAGCTATCAGATTTATTGTTTTTTTTTTAACATCACCTTTCAAATCATGAATAAAAACAGGAAGGAAGGTACATAATGGTGTCTAACACAGCCGTCTAACACAGCCGTCCAATCACTCCCTGTTTGCAAGATACTTCTCTGAGGCTACAGAATATTTATAGAAATGGTCCCTGATGTGATGCCCCCCCTCCATTCACGAATATTCACTCTTCACACCTCTTTGCTTTTTGCTCTAAAGAGACAGAGTGGGAATTCAAGAAAGAGCTTGTAGTTCCTCTGTCTCTCTGCATCACAAATCTACAGTACATCTGCTGCTCCGCCTGGCTGCCTACCACTGCTGGCCACTTGTCAATTCACCTGTAATTTCCATCCATCTATTATTATCACTACCACTTATTCTCAGGGGATCGTGGGGGGGAGTCGAACCCAGTCACAGCTGACTTTGGGTAGGAGGCAGGGACGCTGCACGTCTTGTACTAAACAGATGTTTGCAGTGTCGAGCAGTAACACTGAGCACTTGAGAGTCACTTCATTGACGGCCTGTGTGCAGTCGGTGTAGTGAGTCGGTGAGAGTGGAGCTCAGTAAATCCCTCTCTCCTTTGTTTCAGGCTAAGTGGCCGCTGAAAGGCTTGATCCTTAAATCCCCTCTGCTTCCTCTAATGTGGGAGTGGAAGAGAGCAAGTGGCCCGGCTCGCACATAAAACTAATGAGAGCTTTAAAGGTTCCTCTCCTGACACATGAAATGCCAAAAAAGTCAGGTACTCAAACTTAGCAGAAGAATCACTACACTGCTACTATTGATTAAAATCTGAGAAACTACATGATTTTGAGCCTGATATATTGAAGATGTTCTATGTGTCACTCCACTATATGTGGTCATCTGACATCTGATGTTCCCAGCACATTTTGGGACAAATATCCAAGATCTCAATTCCCAGGTTTCAGAGCTCAATTCACAATTACATATTTCAGGTAGAACCCCTTAATGTGCGGTGTACACAACATTACTCTAGATGAAAACTGCTGCCATGACAGCTTTCTACACCCTGCCACATACGGAGAGAACGTATGCTTCATATGTACAACAGTGGGGTTTTTTTGTTTTTAATAGTTATATAAATTATTTGCGGCCTTAGAGTCATTAATGATGGTGTACATGAATAGAGGAAGATATAGGAAAATCATATGTCAACTCGATGCTCGTCACTGTTTGCAAATGCATTACTTTTCTTCTACTTCAGTACAGTAAATAAAACAATGTTTATAGTGTAGTGCATCAGTCTACTGTAATTTAAAAGCAGTAACCTCCTGCCAGTATGTTAAAGAATGACACTCATCTCAACAAGCCTGTGCCTGCTTTAACAACCATCGCATTACTAACAGCCCTGAAGTATGTAAGCAACTAAATGTCACACAATCCAACAGGTAAAAATATTTCTTCGAGAAACTTCTAAAAAAAAAGGGGAAAACACATTTATGCATTTGGATGTTTGTAAAAATACACAGGGTTTGCAAATCATCCTGGCTTTAAGGGATTAAGGCTACAAATGATAGCCTGGAAAGAACAAGAGTTTGCCCTCTAATGGAGCTTCACGAGCTAAAGCACTCATTTTTTTTTTACATATAAATGTGAAGTTAGCAGACCTGACCTGAAAGCTACGAAGCTTTGAACTTCATATGTTGCCATGGTAACTGATGCAAAAGCAGCATTTGAAAGCTTACCATTTTTTAAACTATTATTATAATGGTAACTATAAATATAATATCCAATCACACATCTCATGAAATAAGACATCGTAAACCAACATTACTTATTTTCAAACTGTTAATATTCCTTAAAATAGATTAATGTACATTAAAGTTACACAAATACATGGCAGCACATAAACTGTCTATCATACCCTCGCCACACATGGCTCTAAGAACATCCCCCGCCGGTGACCTGCATTTACTACCACCCACACGTTCACTGACATTCATCTTTTTTTTTCTCTGTCTTTACCCTTTTTTAATCTTCATTTCATCATATTTTACAGCTTGCCTCCTTCCCCACTATGCTGAAAACGCACCTCACCAAAAAAGTGGCACGTACTGCAACTGACTTGAAAAAGGAGTCAAGACCTGTGCGTTTGTCTGCACAGATTACATGTTAGCTGAAGGACTCAGAAGGAAGTGGGACTTTGCAGCATTTACATGTTCCATTTGATTTAGTTAGGACGATAAAGCCTTAGGCTGAGCGATTACTGAGGAAAATTAGACCTTGTTCGGATTCAGGCACATTTACAAAGTCAAATGAATCAGCTGCTTCCATCTTTACAAAATGAGACTATCGTGTCTTATCACATCTGTAAGTACAAGTTACATGTGATACAGAGCTTCCTAATTAAAGACCCCATTCTTACGATGGAGAGTACAGATTCTAGTGCCAGGATCGCAGGCGGGTATTTGCATCCAGCAGGATTGTTATATGAGAATATGTTATATTGTGCCGTATATTACAATACACATACACAGGCTCTCAGCCTCCACGCCAAAGTTAATCCAAATGCAATCAGGCTATGATGGAAAAGGTCTACTTAAATCCAGTAAGACATCCTCCAAAAAAGCACCAAAGTGAAATTATGGCCTATAAAGCCAAAACAAGCGAGTGAACAAGTGAACACCGTTACAAAGTGAAGTTGGCAATCGACTTTTAATTAGTAGCTTGAATCCACTACACAAATCCAGTTAATGTAGATTTTGTGGGCCTAAAATAACTAGAATCTGTAACTACGATGTCTATAAAGAACCAAAACACCGACTACTTAATCCTATTTCATACAGAATGTACATAAACACGACCTGTTTATGTACATACATTACTTCAATCAATATTATATTCTATAATATGTGAGATCCTGTGGACACAATGCAACCTTTGTCTTGTATTTACTTTCTACCACCTGCCATTGATGCATCTGACCAATGAGCAGTGTGAACACGCTCACATGGTTTGTAGTTTTTGCGTTTTGGTTCACTTAGATATTATATGTGTCAAGGACTTATACTTAGAAACTGATCAAATGATTCAGACCAGAGTGAATTGTAGACATCAAAACTGCCTTAATGTGCAATAGTGACACTGTCTTTTCCAAGGGTCTCACTAACTAAATGCTGCTATTTCACCCTGTCTGCAACACAACATTCCTGCGGTAATGATTTCTCTTGTGTAAGCAGTGTCTTTTTTTTTCCACTTCAGGTCAAACCATTCGTTCTTCATCTGTGCCACAGCATTTGTCACCACCTCCAGCTTTTGCATTTTTGTTTTTTTACCCATCTTTTTGTTCTTCCCTTCATTTTCATACACAAATTATTTTAAGATGCACCTCAAACTTTTTCATGTCCTAGTATGTAAGTTTTCTTCTCCATTGCCAAAAGCACCACTCTTTCCACATACAAATATGTTTAACTGCTTACTCTGTTCATGGAAAGTGTTTATTTCTGCTAAGAAACCAGCTAAAATGACTTTTTTGAACATTTTCTATACCTTTTGATTGACAGCTTCAGAGAGTTAGATTAAATCTCTAGCCCCCTAAAGGAAGCTGCACAACTGGACATGACCCGCTGCATTTTTCCATCACCGCTCTCCTGTCTCTCATCAGCTCCAAAGACTGTGCTTCAGGGGTGAGTCACCGTCGGCTGGGAAAACAGTGTGTTTAATGAGTCAACATTTGCTGGCTTGCACTCTCTGCTGCACAGAACTGGGACTCTGTTACACATTTCCATTAAGATGAAACCCCATCTAACCTGCTTTGATTATCCAACGCTTACAAGTCATTACTATACATTTAAAAGATACGACAAGTATGTGTGCGTGAGTTATGCAGCCTTCTTACATGGTGCAAAGAAATCAGGGATTTGGGCGTTTAAAGTAAGACTTGTAATATTTGCACATTCTATGAACAAATGGATGAAGTTAAGCTTTCAAGGAAACATTCAGAGTCAAAAAGATGAGCTGGCAATGTGTGCGTTCATTTTCAGCGCAGAGAAGGAGGAAATGTGGTCTGATGCCAAACTTACATTAGAGCAACACTTTAATCTGATTCTGTCCATGGGATTAAAAGGGAACACGATCACACTATCAGCGTGAGTGTGTGTGTGTGTGTGTTAGTCACTGACAGACGTAAGTGTGAGTGTGAGAAAAATCCTGACCATTTCTGGTATTTTCTGTAATTGTGAGCATGAATAAACAATTAGTCCTGAACATATGTGCAGAGAGGTCGTGCCTGCTGATCTGAGACCGTGCTGTTATGTTCACAGAGTACACTCAGTGCCGAGCAGACGGAATTTTGGCTCTCACAGGAACTCTAAGATTTATATTTATTCTAGCATCAATATTAAGCCAATGTGGAAAATATACCTGGGACCGGGCCAAAACAGAGATGGTGCCCAACCCATGTTGTCCAAGAACGGATGGAAAAGTCTGCGGCCCTACAGAGGACCTTTAGTGATGGCACAGGTTTTGCAGTGCAATTTGCACGCACATGCACGCACGCGCGCACACACACGCACACACACACACATACACGGCTTTTGATAGATGTACAGTATGACCGTAACAGACAACAAATCAAGCAGAGGACATAATCCAGAGCATCTGAGAGTGAAGTCTCTCGCTGCGATGCTTTGACATCAGCACGAGACTGAGATTATGGACCATGGATTATACACGCAACCATGCAAAAACATAAATCCAGTGTTGGATTTGGTTGTGGGCCTGCTTTCACTCTATTAGTCCTCCTGTGTTTAGAGGCTCAGCATATCATCATTACGTCCTTGTCAGGCTACACACAACAGCGAGGGCTGTGCCAAAGGATAAAATACAGCATGACTAACAGGTACATCTGTCATCTGAATTAACAACAACAGTACCATGTACATGTAAAGATCAAATTGGTCAGTATTCTGTTACAAGTACAAGTATTTTTGCCGAGATCATACAGGAAAAAATACAATCTGCAACACAACCAGTCTTAACATTAATGTTACAGTCTTAACAATGTCCTTTCAGAACCCACTG
Source organism: Trinectes maculatus (assembly GCA_016785345.1). Lineage (NCBI taxonomy): Eukaryota > Metazoa > Chordata > Actinopteri > Pleuronectiformes > Achiridae > Trinectes > Trinectes maculatus. The sequence goes on from JAFBJQ010001448.1 coordinate 491,434, forward strand.
AATATTTATAAGACAAATTTAGTTTTTCCAAATGGTGGCAGTTGCATAAAAGAACAAAACTTTTTATGCTTCACACATTCTCCCTGGGTGACAAGTATATTTTAATGGACTCATTCTCTTTACAAAGTCCCTTTAATAGCTCTTCTGTTTCACAGGTGTCACCTGTGGCACTAATTTGCATTTGATTAACAGCAACCTCAACTGAAACTTGGATTAGACAATAAGAGACTGAACCAGATGTACTTCCACACAAAACTATTAAATCACACACAGACAAGGGAACATGGATGCAGACATTTTTCTCCCCACTCTTGTAGCTCATTGAGTCAATTTATAGGCGTGAGTCATCCTCAAGTGGAGGCGTTAAATCTCAACAGTTGTGTGACACAACCTCAATTATCTCTCACTGCAGCCACCATGATCATTCCCACAGTCACATCTAATACACAAACAATAAACTCTGTGTGTTTCATATGAGAAAATGACAACTGGCATTTGTATATTTTGGAATATTAAGGTTTAACCTACGCAGTTTTGACGCAGTTATGACCCACTTTTAAACTGATCTAAAAAAAAAACTTGCATAAAAAGGTGAGATGCAAGCCAGTGATGATAATGTCACTGTGATTAGAGGTGGTGTTAAATATTCTACTCTGGTTTTTAGCTGTTAATTCGTCGTTTCATATCCATACTTTCTTTATCTTATTCGAGTCGTGGGAACTCGCCAAGGTTATATCATTGACTGTGACAATCAGCATTCTCTGGCCTGATAATCAGATGTAATCGCCCTTCTGTTTTATTTCTATCGGTCAGCTTGACATTTTGTGCATGTTAACCTATTCCAGCTAGGGGGAAAGTTTTGTTTTGCACTACCACAGATTTTGACAAACTGAAAGTTGTGATGCACGAGTCTGAGATCAGTAGATCTAGATTCAGTGTGATTTGTTTTCTCCAGGGAAAGCAACCCTTGTAACTGCTGAACCATTACGCTTCCTGCTTATCTACCCCCATAGAAACACTTTCCTTGAGGGAACAAACGAATAGAGTTCAGCTTGATCTCTGGGTTACGTGTTCCAGTTTCCACTGTGTTTTTATGAGTGACCGCTGTAGAAATACCAGTGGAATCCCTGAGTTTAACTGGAATTACAGCCTAAGCCTGCCGCTTTGCCTCCCAGTTCAGAGCGATGTTCAAGCGAGACACCATCTGTTTGGGGAGATTTTCACTGGTCTCAACACAAAGCCCGGTGACAATATTTTTAAGGCTAAAATAAAAAGACAGTAGATAATGGTCTGGAGCATTCTGAATATTTAGCAGAGGGAATGGAAGCAAACATCAGTGGTGCAGCCAGAAGAGAAAAGGGAAAGAGAAATATGGTGGTGGGATGAAAGAGGGATTATGTTTTGAAGCGTGTCACAATCAGCATGACTGCACAGTAACATTTTATGGCTCAGTGTGCGATGTGTGAATTGTCAAATACCCTACAGAGTGTTCTTACTCCGAAAGCTGCATGATAACATCACAACCAAATGCAGTATATTTAAATAGGAGAACACGTCATTCATACGCACTCATCAGCACAGGTTACAAACATGGCCTCCCTATTATCATTATTATTATTATTATTATTATTATTACTAGGTGTTTACTTCTGCAGCAAGCACTGACTCTTTCCTAACATTCCAATAGACCAGGAACATTACAAACAAGGACACAAAACACACAGGATCCATAATGCCTGAGATTCAACTACAAAAATGGCTGCCAAGTGGAAAGACTTGCAAACAGAATAGAATAGGAGAACTTTCTATGTACAGTGTACTTTCCATCACTCTCCCCAAAGAAGTGGCTGACCTTGACATCCTGAGGGTTCAAACATTACATTTATAACCCTTTAAGGTAACTCAATATCCATCTGGTTCTCAATAGGTGTCTGCTGTGCCAGACATGTACACAACTTTAGCCTTATTCCCTCTGGCACAAATCAGCAGAGCTTTTCTTCCATTAGCTGTCGCCCACTCGCTGATTTTTACTTGGCTGATGTCACTGCTTCTCTCCACAAGGCAGAAAGGGTCTGCATTTTCACTCTCTCTAACCTTTTTCGTCCACTTATTTCATATTTACTCACTGTCTCTCTGCGCTTTTAACTTGCCATGGCATCACTTTATTGTTATCAAAGAAACCATGTGCACAGAAAACAATTCAACTCCATATCAAATATTTTCACTTCACTTTCATGTCATCACGGTGGAGCTATTGCTACTACAAATTCAATCTTTTAAAATTAGGCTTAGAGCTAGGGAAGTTTTTATTCCATAGAAAGCCAGCAGAGATTTTGGCCCCTCTCTTTTAGATCACAAACTTTACAGAGAACTTTCCACCCACCTAGATCTCCTTTTCCACATTAGATTTCCATTTTCTGATTACGTTTATCCCAGCTGTTCATGATTCAATGACCTTTCTTCATAAACAAGTTAAAAAAGATATTTTAACATTTTATATATATGTATACACACAGATTATAGGATGGTGAGAAATGTACTGGGTCTTATATTTTTAGAACATTTTAGCAATAAAAATTAACAAAGGAGTGTGCCTTTAGACTAATAATATCACATGGCTAAAAGCCAATTAGAAAACAAAATTCTAATAAAAATCTTTCAAACTAAATACGCTCTTACAGGTGTTATGTACTCAATCCATCTTTGCCATCTTTCCAGGAATATATCCTGCTGCACTGTAATACAAAATGTGATTCTCAATCCACTGAGGTATTTGTGGCTTAAGCCATTTTCTAGTAATGGCTTTCCTGGAAGCTGCACTAAGAATCTGAAACAAGTATTTCTCCTTGCATGTTGCATTGTCTGTTAGTAGTCCACCCAGGTACAAAGTCTCTAATTGGAATGGGATATCAATCTGAAACACTGCTCTTAAGACCTTGGAAACTTCTTTCCAAAAAGGAATTATCAAAGGGCAAGGCCACAATATATAACAGTGATTTGCTTCCAGTCCTCCACATTGTCTCCAACAAGATGATGACTTGGTGTGCTGTTTCTGTTAGACTGGGGTAACGAAGAATCGAATAAGGTTTTTCCAGCAGAACTTTCCCCACAGACTCGAATTAGAGGTTTCCATTGTATTTCACAGTAACTCTCCCATCCATGTTCTGATATAGTTATCGTCCCTTCTTTTTCCCATTTCCATTTTACATCCATTGAATTACCCTTGGGTTGTTGTAAACCGCTATACAATCTTGAGATTATTTTTTGGTTATTTAAAGTGTAGGCAGCCATAAAAACTTTTTTTTTTTTTTTTTTATTAACTTTATTTTAAGCATTTTTAATTATACATTATACAAAAATGAGCATACATACATACATACGTACGTACATATACAAACATACAAGCTCGAAATATAGACCCATACTACTGCCCTCCCTTTCTTCCTCCCCATGTACCCTCCCCTGGGACCAAGAGTACAACAACACACAAAAAAAAAATAATAATAAAAAAAAAAAAAAAAAAAAAAACACAAGATCCAATTCTGTAAAGGAATATCAATGGGCTACTCAGACAATTGACCAGAGAAAGCTCTTCAATAACATGATCCGCTAAAGATCCAACTTCTTTGCATAATCAATGAAGGGAGTCCACACTCTATTGAATGCGTCACAGGAACCTTTCAGTGTATGTCTGATCCTTTCTAACTGAAGCAAAGACAGCACCTCCTGAATCCATCTCCTGAAGGGTGGGCATTTATTAGATTTCCAGTTCATTAAAATTACCCTACGTGTTATGAGGCTGCAGAATGCTACTGCTCTCTTTTGTGTGTTTGTGGTATGCATTTCTAAGGGTGTGACTCCAAATATAGCAGTGAGTGGATTGGGTGTGAGGGATGTGTTGCATAACGCAGAAAGGCAGACAAATATGGAGGACCAAAAATCAGCTAGGGAGGGACATGACCAGAACATGTGACCCAATGACACAGAGTTTCCACACCTAGGACAGATAGGGTGAACAGATGGATATATTTTCGCTAGCCTGTCATTGGAATAATGAACTCTATGAAATACTTTAAATTGTATCAGTCCATGCCTTACACATATAGAGGAGGTGTGTATGCTGGAAATGCATTTGGCCCAGACATCATCCGGAATCACAATTTGCAGGTCCCTTTCCCAGGCCTCATGTACCTTAGTGTGTGTTGGAGGATCAATATTATGTATTATATTATATGTCTTAGAGATCAGACCCCTGTTGTATGGATTCAGATTTAACAGCTCATATGTTGAGTCTTTATTTGGCGGCTTGGGGTAAGTAGGGAAATGTTTGGAGGCAAAACTACGGGCTTGGAGATATTTAAAAAAGTGTGTTAGCCATAAAAACTTTTAATAAAATATTGGTATCGTTCTTTGTTTGTTTTTAATCTTTCAGTATAATTTCTGACCTTAAGGAATCTGAATGTCTGAAGAAACTGAGAATGCAACTGTTCAGTTTAAAAACTGAACAGTAACATTCACACAATAATGATGGAAACAAACAAAAAGAGATAAAGACGCACAAGTCTAAGAATATGAACTCATATATGCTGGCAGAGATAAAAATAGATACAAACATCTGGAAAATGGCTGTAGTGTGACACTAAAGATAAGGTTGAGGTTCCACATTTTTTCACAGCGTCTTCCCTAAGTCTCTTTCTGAAGCAGAAAAAGCTGTCACTGTAGCTGCCTTTAAAAACATGACTCACATCAGCTCTGGTGAGCAACGCAATTTCATACACTAAGCCTGAGAGAGAGAGAACATATTGACAACAAGGAACCAGAGATACAAAACAAGATTTAAGCCAAGAGTGCCCCAGGAGGACTCAGCGCCTTTCGCATGGTTCTGGCAACTTTTCACCTCTGCTGTTGATCTGTGTGGGCTGTCCAAGCATTAGGGAAGCTACACTATTTACACAGTCCATACAGTGTCCCTCTGTGACTTGTGGGAACTTCAACAAACTCCAATGTCGGTGTGGTTAATTACTACAGCAGAAACCCCAGGGAACCTTTCAACAACACAGGGTCAACACTTGGAGAAAACTCCATGGACAATATTAAGCGTCTCAAGATAGCTAATTGTTGTAAACAGTGAGAGTTAATGCCCTGAGTATATCATTTAAATAGCATGACTTTGTTAATCTAATGGATTGTGATGATTGGCTTTTAGTAGGTTATTGTGCTACATTCTACTGAGAAAAAAAAATGGATCAAGCGTTTAAAAAAGCTACAATGCATATTCCCTGTCCTGCTGATATAAATACTAAATAATGCATAAAATCAACTGGGGTTTCCACCTGGGCATATAAATTCCAGTAAGGTTAGAAAAGCAAACAGCTCGGGACCGGGGTGGGGTTTTGTAGGCTCACAATATAATAAATATTATCGTTACCACTAATTTATTTTTTAAATAATCAAGATTTTATTTTTGCTCTTATTAGGGTTATGTCAATGGATGATATCATCACCCATTGTGATTTTTGCCTGACTGATGTTGGTTTCCCATCACGATGTTGCACTGCCTGGCTCAGCAAGCACTCACTAATTACAGTCTGCACTGTTAATCGTTGTTAAACTTCGCAGAGATTTCCATGTCGCAATTGTGAGCATAGAACCATTCACAATATCATACAGTCATTGGGAACTTAGCTCAACCTATTCTAGACAGGACGTGTAAACAACCAATAAATCCTAATGATGACTTGCCTGTGGAGCTGATCCAGAAAACATCCGAGCTGGTCGAACCTGGTTCCTTCGGATTGTTGTGCGCGCACACGCACACACACACACACACACACACACACACACACACACACACACACACACACACACACACACACACACACACACACACACACACACACCAGACCTCAGCCTTCAGTAGTGAGAGAGCAGGAGGAAGCACAGTCACTTTGTACCATGTGGGAAGCGGCATTACATGAATTCCCTAGCTCCTAAAAAAAAAAAAATCAAGTGATAAACACAAAGACTGAAAGATCAGAGGTCAACACTGTGTTGAAAATTTTTCCAATCAAGAAAGGATGGTCTTTTTCTGGGGAGCACAATGCGTCAGAGGGACAGGGGTGGACAGACCTCTGACACTCAGAGCCTCTGGAACGGTTTATTAAGGCAGAAGAGAGCACCTCTGGAAGATATTTTCTCTGGATTGGAGTATCCAGTCTCTGACAGACAAAGAAGCCCTAATTAAAGCAGGCAGCCTGTCTCTCAAGTGGCTGACCTACTTGGCTAAATGAGGATTTAGAATAAAGCCCAGAGGGTGTACTCCAATTTATCCCCATGTTTCAAAGAAACAGGCAAAGACAGCAGCTGAGTAGATGACACCAATGAAAAACAAGTCCGAAAGGTCCTCAGGTTTTCCTCAAGTAGGTACAAAAAATTATACATGAGGGAAAACAGACTTAACTCTAAAACCACAAGTGCACATACGTACATGTTAGAATTCCTCTCGCCAGTGGACAACACCATAATATAATATAATTCTTGAGTTGCTTCTTAAAGCCCTACAGAACTGAATAAATCCGGTTTCTGTTAACTCACTTTTTGGGCATCACTGCTAACATAAGTGTTAATTTGTAGTAAAAATATGAAACTTACTCAGTTACGAGTTAAAATAAGAAAATATTTCTTAATAATTTAAGAAAAATGTATTTTTGTTTTGCATACTCTGTTTTTTTTTAATTGCTCAATAGTGCTAACGCACTTTATGGCCTTTTAAAGTAAATTTGACATTATTATAATTTTCAGTTACAGGCTTCAGAAGTATTTTTCGTCTCAAGCTGATTTTAAATGAAAGCGAAAGAACACAGACAGAAAAATGACACTCCCCACCCCCACCCCACCCCCCACTTCCTTATCCTCTGCAGGTCTACCCATCAAACAAAGGCTTGACTTCAGAGAGACTCAGTCTCTAATCCACAGAAATCCATCCAGTGTTATTGTACCACGAGAGAGATGACAATGCAGCTTATCAGTATTGATGAGGTGCCTCCTGTGGGCTTTGATTGAGTGGGTGATAGGAGACAAATCAGCTTAGCACACGCCAATGTATTTCATCAAACTGTCGATACATGCCTGCCGACAGAGCATAAAAAAAAAGAAGTACCCAGCTGAATCTTAAAATTAAAAGGAACATGTCACAAAGTGGCGCTGGTTTAAATTAAGTGATTCCACCACTGGAAATACAAGATCCCATTTTGTTTGGTCCATTTCTCAGCTTGCCATCTGATGCATGCCACTCCACCGTCTGTGTTTGTCTTGTCATACATATTTCATGCTGTTGATTTATCCTGACTTGTTGTCCTCCATTCCTTCAGTCTTTCAATTATTCATCTCTTCTTCTTCTTAAATACAGCTCAACGGAAGTAAAAGTGAAATAACATTAACTGCTATTAAAGGCTTGAATAATGAGTGTGTCAGCTTTGCAGCTGACTGATGTGTAAATTAGGCAGGCATAGATGAAAATACCTTTTGCTAAGGACTTGGGGAGTCCTCCACCCCTGCTGACAGTTGCTCTATTACATGGCAGCCTGATTTCTGTTTTTCATGCTCCCTCGCGTCATTCTAATGAGATATTTTTAGACCTGCATGAGCAGCTGTGCATCACTTACAAGAAATCAAAGTCTGGGTTGACTGATTTCAAATACACATATCATATACATATACATCTGTTATCCAGCTAGTTGTATCCTTTTCTTACTTAAATATCCACCACTGCATCATTGTTACTTGGAATAAATGAACATGAGGACAAAGTCCAATACAGTTAGATGCAAAAGGTAAGAAAGCTGTGGTCTCAGATGAATCGGTCGCAGGGGGGTTGAACACACTGATGGAAAAATCAATCGGACTAACAGAGCCTGGGTATAGAGGGGAAAATAGAAAAACGAGTAGATAAAACAACTCTACCTGTTTCTCCCCGAGAGACCTGCTATGGCTGACAGAAATAAGGCTTTTAAAAAGTATCTAAATCTTAATAGTAGACATTAGTATAAGGACTGGAAACAGAGGGGAACAGCTGGTCTTACTTCCTGCTAAGGTACCAAAATCTGCAGAGAGACACATTCGTCAAGTAATAATGATCTGTTGTTTGTTTAATCTCTTCAAAAAAAATGTAAATACTTACATTAACCAATGTTCACAATTTAATTTTAATCCATTTTTTGCATTTAGAGTTGCTCATAAGTCATATTTTATATTGAAGATCTTTGTTATTGGGTAAACATTAATGCTCAGTTAATGGCAACTGTTAACCGTCAATTATAAACACAAATTCAAATCAGGGGTAGTCCAAATAGTCAATCTCTAAGGAAAGCTACATGAAATTATTTCCCTAATGCAATCAGCATCATTCATTCATTAAGCTCAATTATTTATCATTCATTCATTCATTCATTTTCTACCGCTTTATCCTGTTAAGGGTCGCGGGGGGAGCTGGAGCCGATCCCAGCTGACATCGGGCGAGAGGCAGGGTACACCCTGGACAGGTCGCCAGTCCATCGCAGGGCCAACACAGAAACAAACAACCATTCACACTCACATGCACACCTAAGGACAATTTAGAGTGGCCAATTAACCTAACCCCCACAATGCATGTTTTTGGGCGGTGGGAGGAAGCCGGAGTACCCGGAGAGAACCCACGCAGACACGGAGAGAACATGCAAACTCCACACAGAAAGATCCCCCGAACCGAGATTCGAACCAGGGACCTTCTTGCTGTGAGGCACAAGCGCTACCCACTGCGCCACCGTGCTGCCCCAATTATTTATCAATTGGAATCAATTCGAATCTTTGACAATGGCAATTATGATCAGTGGACCTACTTTAGGAGGAGAGGAGAGAGGACTACTTAAATGGGGGTGACACAAGGACGTTCATTTCGGGTTTAGTGAGTCATCACTTATGTTTGTGTCAATAGAGCCTGTATGAATAATTTGCTGGTTTCCAAGTTAAGTCATAGGCCATATGGGTCAGTCAGGACCTGAGGGATGAGCTGAGGATACAATGACAGGACACACTTTATTACCATGTACTCTGTACACAAGGCTGCTTTGTGTCATGTTTCCTTTACGCTTTTGTAGAAACACACATGCAGGCATGCAAGTGCGTGCACACACGCACAATAAAGCTCCCTTGATCCAACTCTTTCATGGCCAGTCTTAGCAGGTACTGTGTAAATGGCATGTTGAGTCTTTGACATTAGCCACTAAGCCAACCACTACTCTGCACTGCACACACCCCTATTACGGAGCAATGGATACTCTCAACATTTTTGTGTTTGTGAATATGCACCACAGGATCAAGGTAAGGTCATCATCCCTGTTGCTACTCTTGCAGCTGACATAAAAAGCAGTTGGCACCAGCATTTTAAGGACTTGTATTGTGTGCCTATTGGTGTGTACGTGTGTATGTGTGCGTGTGTCTAAATATGACTTAGGAGTACCTACTCCCTGCTTTTAAAAAGTCTGATCAGAAAAGGCCACTTTCAAATGCAGCAAATGTTATTAATGTTCATTTTTCAGATAAATGTCTGCGACTGTGATTCATGCAGCACTCACAGCATCATGCACTCAGGCAATTAACAGCACAAAGGCTGTAATATAGTCAAATGCCTATATTACCCCACAGACTATATTTAGTTCTCCATCTCTTTTGTTTCCATGGGAATGAGGAGTTCAATGCGAGACACTGGGGCCTCGGGTATTTTCCAAAGGCAAAAATGACAGAATGGCTGGCTCCTAACCCAGAGCTAGCTTTTCCACAGCCCGGTGGGTTTGTCAAGTGATGATTTCCACTCCGCCGAGTCCAAACATCACTAGGTCTGTCTTTAACTGCTGTCCTAGTTTTTCATACAGGCCTATGCTGCCGGTGAAGACATACTTTCAGTTCAGTACATCTGGGTAATGTTTTAGTTGCATGTTCTGGCTTTTATTTTGAAGGGATGAGTTCCAGAGAGGCACTGGATGCAAACTTTTTGGTATTATTCTTTCTCTTCTGTTACAAGCCGATTCATTCAAATAAAAATATAAGTGCAGAACAAAATAAAAATGAGAAGACAAAAAAAAGGGACAAGACCGTCTTGACATTCAGAACAAGAAGACAATCAGGTGAAGCGCTCTAGTCTACAAAGAAAAAAGAGAAAATGCTAGCATTCAATTTGTCACTGGTAAAAAAAAAAGCAATGACAAACCATTCCCAGGAAGTGCATACTCATCATAAAAGTCAACCAGATAATCTGATACGTTATTCCTACCATCAAGTCAGTATCCTTTAACACAGTGTTTTGAATCCAATGAAACTAAATCACAACAATTTCTATGTCCCGATGACCAAAAAAGGTTTCTGTTATGTAATATCACGATGTCTCCATGTCCATTAGACAGACTACATGTAGCCTAAAGCTAACGACTATAAGGACCACATGCATGGCCTGTACACACCAAGAGACAGATGTCCTTTGTAATCTGCTGTCCATACAATGCCATAATGGATTTCTACATGTACATGTTGCCTCACTTAGTAATTAACTTTAATCCAGAATACCACTCCAAGATTTAACAATGGTAAATTAAGCAATGAAGCTTCAAACACACAAGCACTGACTCATTTAGATGTTACAACAAAACAACCACAGCTGGTTAAAAGGCTGCCTGTTTGCTAGTCCGTGATAGAAACTATTATGCTATACAACCAGGATCCAGTCAGAGTAAAGGCTGCACACACAGGAGTCACACCATCGCTGCTCTCAATCCAAGCTGTATCCTATCTACATATCAACGGCCCATTTCCTGATTCCCCTGGGTGGAGGGGTGACCTTGCACCGTACCATACGCCAAGGGCTGGGAAAAAAGATTTCTAATAGGATACTACTTTTCAAGGCTACAGACACTAGTTCAATCTATCGACTCATAAATCACGCTGTTGATGTATCTGAATGTACAAATACAGACACAAAAATACTACATATGTACAGTATTCCACAAGCCACACCAAATGTACCCATGCCATATTCGGCCACAATAGATTAAAAAAATGATAATGACTGTGTGTATGATGTGAAAACACATAATACAGTGAACCCTCGTTTATCACGGGGGTTACGTTCCAAAAAGAACCCGTGATAGGCGAAATCCACGAAGTAGTCAGCTTTATTTTTTACAATTATTATACAGTACTATAGAACGAAACCAAAGATCAAAACCTGTTTTCAGGCCCAAGCATTTGTTTAAGAAATAAAAATAGAACCGTTTTTTAACAAATAACTATGATAGTTTTTAGAAATACTGTAAAATAATCATTTTAATAATCAACCTACACGGTTGGACACATTGTGACTGACGCGTATTTCACAGTTCCTCTGACTGTGCCTCTTCGTGCTGACTCCGCTCCGCTGTAGCGTCTTTTTCTACTGAAGGCCGTGGTGCAGGTGTC
>JAFBJQ010001448.1:504251-553348 GCA_016785345.1 Trinectes maculatus
GCGTATTTCACAGTTCCTCTGACTGTGCCTCTTCGTGCTGACTCCGCTCCGCTGTAGCGTCTTTTTCTACTGAAGGCCGTGGTGCAGGTGTCTTTGTCGGTGCGGAACGTTTCGTCGACATTGTGGGTTTTGTCGTGGAGACAATATGCAAACGTGTAAATTTGCCAAGCCGAACGCATTCTGTACTGGACAGAGATGAGGCACGGAGAAGATTGAGTGACATTGGCCTACAGTCCCTTAGCCAATCAGGACACAGATTAAAAAATAGTGAATGGGTAATTGATGCTGGTGGAAAGGTGAATCACTGTGGTGAGTCCGGTTAGAACTCAAAAAAAGACTCAGTTGCTGTAGTATGCCGATTTAATGACTTTAAACACTACAAACAAACTTTCTCCTATTTCTCTCCTTCCTGACTCCTCTGCTTGCGGGCGAGACGGTCGGGTCTAAGCTTCGCCATTTAAAGGGCCAGCGTCTCCGTCCCGAGCACAGCCTTTTCCACAAAGAGCACAATGCGTGTGCATATACTGTAAAAAAAAGCATGACAAACTGCACTAAAAAAATCTGTGAAACAGTGAAGCCGCAAAAGGTGAACCACGTTATAGCGAGGGTTCACTGTATTGTCCTGAAGTCGTTCTGATGTTGTACTTGTATGTCCAGATGTGGTGCTCTCCAATTAAGTAATTTTTCCTTAGCAGTGCACTGCAGCTGAGAGGACTAGCTTTGGCATGAAGCCAAGGTTTCCATCCACATTAAGGCTTTCCAATGAGATGGAGCTTCCTGTTTAGGATTTCTCAGCACGCAGCAGCAGCGGCTGGGTGGAGGAGACTTTGGGGTTTCCCTTCGTTGAATGTGACCTTCAGGTCAGCTTGCGCGCTTCACTATCTATCAGCCTGGCTCTGCCTGTGCAGATGATGAAACGATCAAATGATGAAAACCATGATGGTGGATTGGAAAAAAAGCTAATTACATAACCACCAGCAGCTTTTTAAAACATAAACATAGGCATGTGCATATTACGTTTGTCATCGCCTTCTGCAGCTTTTTTCTTATTTGAATGTACCGTAAACTCAAAAATAACTAAGAACTCATTTAATTTTGTTTTCTTGCTTCCAGAAGTTCTCTCACTTTGTACAAACACCTCTCTCTCTCTCACACACACACACACACACACACACACATATTTTCTAAGCTTTCCATTTCACCCTCATTTTCTCCTCCTTCAGGTGAGGAAGCCTCGGCCTCCACGACGGCATCGGGCCAAAGCAACCCGAGTATGGAATCAATCATGGACTCCCTTTCTATAAACATCTACCCTCCTCTCTTTCTGCTCGCCTCCCATTCATTGCTCACGTTCCCTCCTCACCTCTGGAGCCACAGCACCAGAGATTAGACCCAGGAGGCACAAAAGCGTTCTCATCCAGCCTTCCATTATTTTCCACCATACTAGAGGACTGGCTGTGAATGAATGGTGATTCAACGTTGTGGGTGATTCATCAAAAACAGAAAAGCGGATACTCTATTCAGATTTGGTTTCACTTCTGAAAAACACTTTCTCCTTTGTGTTTTTTCTAGTGCAGGAAACCCCCTGTTCCTCCAATAAGACGCTGTTTCTGCTGCTGCTGGTGCATTTGCTCACCATCGCCATGTGCTTTTTTTAAACCTGTCTCCTCCTTTGTGTGTTTCTGTTTTGTGCACTTTCCCCGTCAGCCAATTAGGGTTTTGTGCAAGGATCAATCAGCTGTACTAAATCCAGACAGCGGGAAGCTGGGCCCACGCTGTACAGATAATGATGGAGGGAAAGACAAAAGAGAGGAGGGGGGAAGCAAATACACAAACACAAATTTCTAAAAATGGAGAACCACGAAAAGAACTGAAAAGAACAACGGCAGAGTGCTTTTCCACCATGCTGCTTTGTGTTATAATGTGAAAACCAGCTCTGTGAGTCATGTGCAGCTCATCAGTGATCAGAGGCTGTGGTTGATATCACACAAATGAGTCATTAATGTTGTTGCCACCTTGAGTGGACTTGTGTACAAAATACAAAAGAGGTGGAGGAATTTCAAACAGGAGTGAGGAATGAGATGTGGACCACACGGCTGCTAACACCTGAAACCTGACTGCAAAATGCCACTTCAGACATGACAGAGAAGATGATTTTGAAGCCATTGAAAAAAGGTAGAGTCAAAAAAGGAGGAAGTTGGTTTATGCAATGACATGCAAAAAAAACTGCAACATGTTGTGCGACAGCCACTTTTCATGAGCTCAAAGCCACATTCCAACGTTATGTACTCACCCCTGGCAGACAGCTTCTTGGTATTGATTATTTTGGCAGCGTACTCCTGCCCTGTGGAAATCTTCATGCACCTCCTCACCACAGAGAAAGCCCCCCTATGCAACATAAAACAACAGGGATCAGTCATACACATACACAAGCATCATCTAGTATTGATGGTTTAATTTGCAGCGTCCCTCATGAGTGCAACTAATCCAGAGAAGAGAGAGACAAACATCAATCAAAGTTGCAGTTTGCTGTCATAGTTTTCTGTGTGTGTGTGTGGGGGGGGGCGTGTATTTGCATTAATTGCCATGTATTAATGACTCTAAATATATTTTTGCCTCTTCAGGTATTTGGTTCCCTCTTAAGGGGCATTCCCACTTACTCATTCATTCAAAACACTTTGTGTTTTAAAAGCTTTGTTTATTAACAAAAAGGGGCATGAACTGGAAGTATTAGACACTAAATAGGCAAAAGCTGTATGAGCGTGAATTTAAATAACTGTAATAACTGTGATCATGTTGTCATTTGAAGAATATACCTCCAAGCTCTACACTTAGTAAATGCAGACATCTGTGAATTGATTACTGGTTATCAAATTATCAAACAACTATGCAGTGGATCTATAACAAGCAGGGTGTTATTAGATCATTGAAGGGGGTTGATTATGACTGTAATGTTTCCATCTATCTAAGTAAGGCGTTTCTTCACTTTCCAGGTAACAGGCTGCACGACCTGCTCCTATCTGCTACGCTAACAACACCTGGAACCAAATTCCACTGACATTTCTGCTTGTTTTTACTTGTTTCGCGTGTCGCCACAAGGTAAACACCATTTGTAGCATAGGTGAAAACAGGTAACAGACTGTCATGGACTTCTTGTACGTTCCGTATGCATTTAAATGCTTTCAGTTGTGTCTTGGGGTGGAGATGAAACTTTCACGCCTGGGTCGTCACGTCATTCCAACACCTTTTCTAAGAAATAGACGCTAATGGGCGGCAGCGAGTTGAGCGAACAGATTCAAACAGTCGAAATGAACATGAAACAGGAGTATTAATCCGACTCGAGGTTAAACATTAGCATTTGTTTTGGTTTTATTACGTTTTAATCCAACGTACAAATAAATGCAGATGTCTGTGCATGATGTGAAATTAGCATGAGGTGATAAACTAACAGGTAGAAGCAGGTCAATCTGAACTGCCATATAAAACCATAAGGCAGGTCAGTCTTCACTTTTACCGCACATTTTAAACAAACACGTTTTAAATGGGACAGACAACTTACTTTCCCAGCTCCTCGTATAGCTGGTACTCGTCAGTAAACCTGGTGCAGGTCGTTGAAGCCATGCTTATGTGGACAGCGGAACCTGAACGCCTCAGCGGAGCCTTTTCCCCGTCCGAGTCCCTGAAGTGCCACTTGTCGCCTTCCGCGGAGGGAAACAAATAAAAAGCAATAAAAGAAAAGTTGGGGAGGTGTTTGTGGGAGTGACTCCTGGATGCGGTGACCCGTGACTCGGCGTTACGCCTCTCGGCAACCTGCGCCCACAGCCCGGTCCGGTTGCTCCTGAAGTTGACAGCGACGTCACGACCTGCTGTTGTGTTCCTCTCCGCACAGACACTTGGATTAGTTGGCTGCAGTCAAGACATGGCTAACATGCGATGTTGCACGTCCGGTGCTTACTTTTCAAAATAAAACCCAGCGTCCGATTTGACAATTCAGTTTTTATTATTGACTGTATGATGTATTTTATTTTTGTTTTTTTTCCCGTAAGAACTGCAACCATAAAACTAAATGTCTTTAAGGTTTCTTTTAAGGTTTTTATAACGTTTCGTACTTCGTTGTATTATTACGGGTCTTTAAGCACAGACAATTATATTTGCTATATCTTGCTACTAATGATTTTCAATTTAAAACCGTCTATTCTAATAGTCCATGTTTAAGCTTTCACTAAATTAGATCCATGGTTAACGCCTCTTTCAACCTGGTAAACCTTAATCGTTTGTTTTATTTTGGAGTTAAATACAATATCCGATTTTTTCTTGGTGCGCCTGTCTGATTTGATGAAGTTTGATTTCTTTCGACCGCTTCCTTGTTGGAAATGTGCTTTGGGCTCCATCTAGAGGCCTCATCTAGCCTGCTCTCTGTGTGTATATGGCGAGGGGGGGTATTTAACAGTACAACAATATATATTTCAATTGTTTGAGTAGAAGTATGGAGTCAAATACAATGATAACATGCACGTGTTTCAAAATCAGACTTCAGAAAAGTTCAAATGCATATTAGTTATTTTTCACCGCTGCTGCTAAAAAACTGGCTGGTATCATGAATGAACGTCCTTCATCAGAAAGACTGGTTTCTCTGGTTGTAATATAGTGGGTCAGTCATTAGCAGGAAGCTCCTGGCTAATCAAAGTAATTAGGTCACGGTCTCTCCAGAGCTCCTAGAATTTGTCTTGGTGCAGGACTGCAGGAGCAACTGAGCCAGCAGACATCTTATACAGTATCTTTCCAAAAGAAACAATAAAAATATAAGACCCAGTACATTTCTCACCATCCTATAATCTGATCTGCACTAATCAGGAATGGAGGAAGGTGTGTGTGTGTGTGTGTGTGTGTGTGTGTGTGTGTGTGTGTGCGTGTGTGTGTGCGTGTGTGTGTGTGTGTGTGTGTGTTGTCAGCTGCTCTCAGATCAATTCTCTGATGCTTAGAGAGAATAAACGGAGCTGTCTGTATCTGCCTGCATCAGCACCATCACCATGACAATGAGCTATTTTTAGACTGAGACGACCAGGCTCCAACACATGGATCCTCCTGCCCTCTGCTGTCCTCTAGCGGCCAGACGTCATAACACACATGCACAGCTCCTCTTACCATTATTTGTCTTACTATTATTATTGCCATACCTGGCGTCTCCCCCGTGCAATATGATCATACCCCATCGTATTGCTACAGTCAGTAGGAAGTTGTGAGGTAATGGGACAGAAATGTTAAATATTACATTTTTCAATGGTATATGACAGGAGGGTGGCGCTGTTTCTCTAGGTTCGGTGTACTACATGGCAGATGGCAGATGAACAATGCAGAGAACTTCAGGTGAAATAAATAAGTCATGTTTATATTCAGTTCAAGGCTAATATATACAGTAGCAACATATGCAAAGTATGTCGTGAGATCATGTTAATGCACATTTGCACTTAACAGCCACTGGCATGAGGTCATCGAGCATCTTCCCCATCATGATGCTATGCAGCAAAACTTACATGACATATGAACAGTAAAGATACTAAAGCATGAAAACCACAGCATAAACATATATAAGTTACAGAAAAAACAACAAGTAAAACAGCTTCACCATAATATGCCATATTATTTTGTTTTTTTAGTTACATAAAAATAGCTTGATAAGATGTGGATGTTTTCTTGTGTTCTATAGAAACAATCATTAAAAGTCATGAGGCATTACAAAGCATACATCCTTACACCCACCGGGATATGTGACTATCAACATAAATATCCCCTCACCAACTCTCAGGTGGTTTCCTGTGTATCAGTTGTTAAACAGCTGAATCAGAGCTACAGTATATTAGATCACATACAGTGCAGCAGAGAGTTTGTCCTCGCGGCCTTGGCGCGATGCAGAGACGGCATGTGGAGTTCATATAAAGGGATGATCCAGCGTTCCCATCTGGTGGTGGGAGCGGCACGGAGGGAAGGTCAATGTGAAGACCCGGGAGGCCGCATGAGAGTTATATAAGACACATATGGCCAATAACGATGGCAACATAGGGTTACAGGATTTCCACAGTAAAATGATTTTATACATACATACACACACAAACACACACACACACACACACACACACACACACATACATGAAACTCTAGGTGTATGTTTCTATAGATACTAATGTGCAGGCTATGAGATTTCAATCCATCAAATTTTGATTTAATGCAACCATACTATGGATTGCTGAGAGGTACAGTACATAAAGTGCATATAAAGTGATTATATCTGAACTTTTACTGACTTTAAAATTGTTTTTTAGATAAGACAAGTACTGGTGGTTTCTGCTGCAATAACATTCCACACACATAGCCAGAGGGATTATTGTCTGCTTGCAGGATAATCGGTATGTTTAAGAATAACATGTCTGATATCTATAGACCTGAAACATGTCAGAACTACATGGGCTTGATTAAAACATGAACGGTCGCATACTCTCCTATTTGTGTGGAACCTGATAGTATAAATCACGTAGCACTGATTCTTGAGCAAACAGATCATCAGTCATGATCAGTCACTGTCTGAATAAAACAACACTGTCAAACCAGTGTTAGCCATAACCTAAGTAAACACATACACGCACATTCCACACTCCCCAAGCAGGAAATAAAGGAAAGGTCGTTGCGAGGCTGAAGTCGTGATGTCATGAAAACTGCAGTCCAGCACTGTCCGAGCCTCCATTGCCTCTCTCCTTTACACACACACACACACACTGTGCACGTGGCAGGTGGAGTGGTTTAATGTTTAATCCCAACCTGTACTGACATGTTCCTGTTCAAAAAACTTAACACTGTTATTTAAATTGTTTGTATATACTGTATATGTTGTGTGTGGTGTGTCTATCTATCTATCTATCTATCTATCTATCTATCTATCTATCTATCTATCTATCTATCTATCTATCTATCTATCTATCTATCTATCTATCTATCTCTATACACACACACACACACACACACACACACACACACACACACACAGAAGCATTTGCTTCTGCATTACAGTAGCAGGATGGAAAGTGGATCACTGACTGAATGTCTCTTGACATCTGTTGTGCGTCGTCCAGCATGTTGGATTCCTCATTATCTGCAAATGTCACAGTTGAAAAATGATTGCCGTGAAAATTCTCAAAAAAAAATTAACTGACAGGAAGAAGTTAAGAAAATGTAGCACCGCTACACTAACATCAGTCACAACCAAACCAGCCTATATACGCATGTCCTGAGTAGCTGGAGGTGATGGTCACTTGCTAACAGCTTTATTAACTGTTGCATATGATACTTTTCAAACAATACATATTCATTTTATAATTCTTTAAAATAAAAATGTTGACTGTGGCAGTTTAAAGAAAATAAATACAACATACACACTTTCTGTATGCATTTGAATTTGGCTGTATAGAATGAGTAGACATAGTGGGAGGAAGGATGGATTGAAGCTGCCCGGGGGGGCCTCAGGGGCCTATGTGTCAGATGTAGTTGGAGTTGACGTAAAGCAGCTGGACGTTCACCTCCTCTTCAACCCGGTTTAAACCGCGGGTCGTTTCAGCAGCGCGTGATTGATCGACGCCTAAACTCTCATGCTGTTTTCACATACAAGGTAAAAAACAAAAAACAGACATACATCTTAATAGTGATTATAATAATTTTTATTAATGTTGCCTGTTATCTGAAAAGTTGAAAAACGTATTCAGCAGATTTGAAGATTGACTGAACAAGATGTTACACTGGAAGTCATCCTTGTATTAATTCCAGTCCTACTCAGCACCTTGTTTGGGGAACTCCAATAACTGAATCCAAATAATAGTTTAATAGTTTGGACATTCAATACAATCCACTTAGCAGGTGGTGCATGACCTCATGTTTCCGCCCACATGGTTATTGTATAAACACTAATCAAACAAGGATGTGGTTGTGTGTATTTGAATAGAGAGATGAGATGAGCATTACATCAGTGGACGTTTAGGAAAGAATAAATCTCCCTTTATGCTCATGTTGTTACTGATCTGACTGGTCTTCCTCTGACCCAGCTGCTGCTGTAAACAAAAGAAGAAAAAACATAATACCATGGTTAATTCACCTGAATAAAAAACATTTCAACGTTATTTCAAATTATAACCGAGCCAAAATATTTTCCAACTTTAGAACAGTTTCCTGTTAAATATCACATAACTGAACCAAAGAGCTGAAAACCTGTAAAGTACTGATGGCTTAAGAATTTAATTATGCAATAACTGGCAGGTGTGGATAAAGTTTGTAGGAAGCAAATGGAAATAAGCACGAGCAGACTATATAGACAACAAGACACAGGTGAAAGACATCAGGGAAATAGCAGCAAAACAGGAAGTACAAAGAACTAGGTGAAACCAATTTGAAAAAAATTGCCACCGAGAGATGGATAATACTGTGTTTGCATGAGATATCCAGGCTTCCATGAATAAAAAAAACACCACTGGTGCATCCACCAAAGCCCCACAGGTCTGGACTTGAGCAAGACCAGAAGATGAAGAAAGAAGAATAATGGAAACAGAAAACTGTCGGAGTGGGAATAATGCAGTCAAAGTGTGCGAAACAAGATTAACAAGGAAGTGAGAGAAAGATGAAGGTATAAAGGGAGTGGTCCTGGGAAGAGCAGAGCTGGGCCAAATGTTGGATGAGGTGGGAGTGTTGGGCCTCGGCTGAAGGCCGTGACCAGTCCCAGTTCCGCACGGATGAAATTGCTCATGGAAGGAAATCCCCGTTTCTGGAGAGAGAGCAGAAGCCAAGAGTCCATCTGTCCATCAAACGACTTCACCCTTCTGTCTCTTCTAAATCACTTTTCACTGGCTTCAATAAATGTCAAGGTTACTCTCACACACTGCCGTGGATACAGTGTAATCGCTCTGTATTTCCATGTAGGCACTGGTAACACTGTGTACATGTGATTCATACAAGGAAAAGGATGCACTAGCTTCCTAGGCAGGACTTCCTATGATGTCATTAAAGCATGACAGAGGCCGTTTCATACGCCAGTACATCACTTGAAAAAAAAAAAGAAATCTCGACTACCTCTCAGGAATGGAATGTCACATTTCTGCCAAGTTGCTGTAGTGCACAGCCCTGCACAGTCTAATCCTCTGAGTGGATGCAATGCAAGCGTTAAATGGGTTTTCACATTTTGGGTGGTGTTCACAAGATATTGCATGAACAGTTTCCCTGTTGTGGACAACAGCTGGTTGATATTTGTCTTCTTTTTCATCGCTTGACTCTGGGAGACAAACTTTCAACAGCAACCCCGGTTGAGTCACTGTGTTTTTTTTTTTAACGCAGCTCACTGGCAACAATATGCTCTGCTCTTTCCAGTTGGCTTTCACACAATTTGGCTAATTTGCACCCTGATCATGTAAAAAGCCCAAACCATACGTTTATACATTTCACATGGTGCCACAGCTGAAGGAAAAGCAACACACGATGGATAAATTGGATCCCAGCACTTCACATGGATCAAAGCTTCTTTGCTCTGCCATCTATCCCGATCGTTCCCAATGAGCACTAATGGGCATTCTCAGTGTGAGGCAGCAGGAGGAGGGAGCCTGATGTATTGCCTTACAGTTCAGTTACGAGGGAAAAAAAAGGTCTTTGGTTTTTCCCATAAGAGACACGCTAATGCCCATAACTGAAAGCAAATGTGAATTCCCTGAGAATCCAGGGTTTAACTGTTCCTATGGCTCGTGGGAGAGAGGGAGATTCAGGCCGACGCAATGAAATGAGAATCTGATCTCCTGCAATTCTTAGCTGCGGCCCATAATATATGGAGAAAGTATATGTTTATGTTTTATGGTGAAGAGGAAAGCTGAGAGTGCTCAGTTTTTTAGACAGAACTCAATGTAAGGGAGCAAAATACTAATACTAATACTAATACTAATACTAATACTAATACTAATACTAATACTAATACTAATGCTTTTACCACTACTACTACTAACAACAACAACAACAACAACAACAACAACAACAACAACAACAACAACAACAACGACAACAATAATCATAATCATAATCACAATCACAATCACAATCACAATCATAATCATAATCATAATCATAATCATAATCATAATCATAATCATAATCATAATCGTAATGACCTCACTTGCTTTGGATTCATCAAGGTTAAGGATGAGACTCATATGAACACAGATTCCCCATTGCAAGTTGAGTAAGTGCCCTAATAGACTGAGGTCATAGCTTTGGCTCCAAGCACAGTGCCAAGGCAGGGGGATCAAAGTGAGTGCCGATGGGAGGGATGTCCACTGCAGCCTGGCACTCGAAGCACAGGAAAGCCCCTCTCTCTGGAGCTCCCGTCGGCCTCCTGTGCTTGGAACCAATTTCAGCCTTTTCAGACTTGCAATCGCTCTCGAAGCTGCTTTTGTTCCTCAATTACAAAGACAAACATATGATGAACATTAAAATCACAAAAGAAAGTGTTGCAGTCATAGGCAGCTATTAATCTTCCAGGCTACAGTACATTTAGGAGTCATTTACCATCATTAAAATATCTAATTGGCCTCTTATGTACAACAAGTCATTTACCATCAAAACTGGTTACATGATGCCAGGCATCAGACACATGAGAAATAGTTAATAGTATTAATAGTGTTTTTCCCTGAGTCTCAGATGAAAATAACTTGACATCATTGCATGTACATAAATTCCTATTTGCGAAGAAGTGTTTTGCAGTTTGTTGTATAATCCCTCATGATGTTTATCTGATTGTTGGCAGTGTGACAGTGCAGTAAAGTTTGTGATCTTTATACATATAAGGCTGCCAATATTTAGAGACAGGACTGATTTATGGTTTTATATAAGATAATATCTGCAAAAGCAATATAAATAGTGGGTTTTGGGTGCTGGGCGTGTTTGGAGATTAACAGATTACAGATGGAAATAGATTACAGATGGATATAGCCATAAAAAGTATGAAAATAATTCCCCGCCCTTCACGGAATCATTGCGTTAGATACTGTATTTAATTAAATCCACCTCCAGGGGATCTTTCTAACTGAGGTCGGCAGGGACATGTTGAAGTTGTGTGCTTGAGATGGCTGGATTATTGATTTCTGTGTCCACAACTGTTTTTATTCATGCATATTATGATATTTGGGTTATTAGCAAACACTAGTAGACTGAAGTTGTCCAGCTGCAGTCAGGAAACCCCCAAGCACAGCTGCACTCAACACAACCATTTCAATGCAATGAGTTCCCACTACATAACGTTTATTGTTCATATTTCAACTGAGGGTGCAAAATACTAAGCAGGCCTAGTTTAAAGGTTGGAATGTTTTCCATGAATAAATGCACTTTGTGGTTATATCTCTGTTTCTAGAAAAAAAGGCAAATGATAAAAATGTTTCCCACTTACAAGAGTCATTACTGTCAGCAGAATAAAGGCAGTCTGGCTGGAATGAAATGCAAACAAGACAGAGCTTGAAAGACTGCAGGAGCCGTTTGTCTGGGGCTTTTATTTTGTTAGGTTGTCTTACATTCAGGTTGGCCTGGTGCCGGACCAGACATCACCAGGAAGAGAAAACAAAACCAACTCACACATCACATTAATCCTACATCTGTTTCCACAATACTGTATCAATGCAATTAACAACATAATAGAACTATGTCTTTATTTCTGTATCACCAAACCTTATGGCAAATGTCTATGAAATATATATATTTTTTTTTTTTTCTTAAAATAAGGGACACATGAATATATGGAAAACAAAGGTGACAACAGTTCAAGCATGCAACACGACAACACAATCTAGAAAAATAAACATTCATTTCAATGCCCCTAGCATTAACATGAGGTCTTGGCTGTGTCTAAGCATGACAGTAGTGTTTGAACGAGTGGATCTTTTCCTTATTTCAAAAAAGGTCCATCCGCGTTGGTTTTTTGTGTTTTTCATACAGTATAAACTGGAGTCAAGGTCAAACGAACTGGTGTTTGGGAGTGTAAAGAAGACAATCCTGAAACAGGACATGTCCATCCCTGAGAAAAGGCGACGAGTCTTTCACAAATGGGGCAAACTAGTCTTCGACCTTCCGTTTCAGCTTTCTGTTTTTGTTTTTCCACCGTCTTTTTCCAAGATGGTTGGTGAACAAATGATTGTATCTCTCCTCTTCCTCCTGCCTTTCCCTCTGGTCTTTGAACCACGGTCCCCAAACGCCGCCGTTGTACTGAGGGTTAGATCGTAGGTCTTTGGCCGGGTAGCGTACTGGCACTGCAGTCTTGTTATAGTGCGCAAGTCGTATGAGCATTTTCTTCACGATGTGAGGGTAGCGCTGAGATAAGTCCACTCTCTCGTAAGGGTCGGCCGTGATGTTGAACAGCCAGATGGATTTACCCCGATCCCAGCGTACACGCTCATTGTGCCAGCGGTTGGTTAGGCGCTGGTTGGAGAAGGTCTGTGGAGGCACCCAGTCGCTGTATCCGGGAACGCCTGTCAGGAGCTTCCAGTGACCCACCCGGAGCGCAGCCTGGATGGCCGTGTTCCATATACCATACCCCGCCTTCCACGAACCATTCTTGGCTTTGATGTAGATTGGGTCAATGTTATGAAGAATGTCCTGGCGAGGCGACGGGCGACCTTCACTGATGGCCTCCCAGACATCATACCCGTCCAGGTTTAGATTTTCGTCTATAGTCCCTTCACCCAAGGTTATCAGTGTGGGGAACCAGTCAGTGATGTGGACCAGAGATCGACATTTTGTCCCTTTCTTCACCAACAAGGGACTGTGAACAAAGCCCACCGCCTTTATGCCCCCCTCCCAGTAGGTGGCTTTGCTCCCTCTCAGGGGCCAGTTGCTTCCACCAGCCAATGGCTGGCCTCCGTTATCTGAGGAGTACACAATAACTGTGTTGTCGTAATAGCCGTAGCGCTTGAGCGCTAACGTGAGGTTGTGGATGGCTTCATCCAGGCAAGAAACCATGGCGGCATATTTGCGGCGATGCAGGTTTGGAATGCCCTTATAGCGCTCGAGGTAGCGGGCAGGAACCTGTAGTGGGGAATGCACAGCCTGATAGGCAAGGTACAGAAACAAAGGTTGTCTACGAGGGTTGTGGTTGGCTAAGATGCTGATGGCCTTTCGAGTATACATCACAGTAGAGTACATGCCACGGTCCTGCTCCCAAGCTGCCTCCTCCCCTTCATACAAATCATAACCGCACATACCGGGCCCTTCACATTTATAGTGGCTGTAGTAGTCCCCGCTGCCTAGCAACGATCCGAAGAACGTGTCAAAGCCGCGCTGGGTGGGCAGACAGCCACGCTTGTAGAAGCCCAGGTGCCACTTGCCTACCATGTGAGTTGCGTATCCTGCTTCCTTTAGCTTTTGGGGCAAGGTGACGTTTTCTAGGGGCAGGCAGTTGGGCTGGGTCGCTCGGATGATGGAGTGCTGAAGGCCTGTGTGAATCTGATACCTACAAAACAAAAACACATATCAAGTAAATAAAATGTTACTTTGTTACTCAGAACATACACCAATAAAATTAGCTGAGATATTGATATATATTTTGTTGCTATTACACCTTAAAGTCGTGACTCAAAAATACACCAGTCTGCATCAGCATTAAAACACTATATCAAATCAGATATTGGTAAATGTCTGGGCTGATTGGTGTATGTGTTACTCAGAACTAAAAAAAAAATTATACAGTCATTAGAGGCTGTATAATAAATCAATAACTGCAGCTATTATAAGCACTAAGCCATGATGATTCCTTCTGCCAACACATTAAAGATCGATGTTAGACAATGTTGCCTTTACCTCAGTGAATGACATTTACAACTTGGCTATATTTCCAAATATGCAGCAAAGCTTTCCTCTATAATCTTTGCTCTAACTGTAACATGCCTTGTACAACCAGCTCACAACCTGGCCCAGAAAGGATGACAGATGAATTTGTTTACAAAATGTCCATATACTGCTTGTGAACTCAAAACACTGATACAATCCACTTGTAATCACAAACAATTATAGGCTGGTAACCCCAGCACAGACAGTCTAACAGTGCGGTGAGTGGTGGATGTGTAATGGTAGGTGGAGGGGGACCTGACTTAATATGTCTGACAAAAACAAATAATAATGAATGTTATGTTTTGTAACGTATTAGCTCAGAACTAGATATGGATTTTATTTTATTTTATTCTATTTTATTTTATTAGGCATCAATTCATTGATGCACTTTTAGTGTACTGACTTAAAAAGACGACTGGAAAAAATGCTTTGTGTACATACTCTTAAGCGCTTTGCATATGCATGATGAAAACACTCCCTAGAATAAGGTACAAACAAAGTAAAGCCTGGAAAGAAAGAAAATAAACCTTTTGCCGAGGATGCTGATTGGATGAAGTGGATGGATCACCACATTGTGAACTGCAGGAAAAAACTATGTTTGCTATTCTCTGTGAATGCGGATGCTTTGGAATTGGAGGTCCATCACTGACTGCCAGAGTAAGTGTTCTCCTATTGGAGTCTGAATCAGATCTAATTAAATTCAGGGATATTTGGACCAGGTCTGAGATTCCTATAATAAAAAGTGATGTAGCCAGATGCCTCTTCTCCTCCTCGTGTTGAGTGGTGTGCACTGCAGCTGTCACAGAGGAAGGGGAGTAAAGTGAGTGTCTGCTTCAGGTTTCCAGAGAGGAGGACTCGTCTGGAGGAGGACCAGGTGGGTCGGGCCGAGCGAGCGTCTGCTCCTTCGGGGTTTACACCACCACGTGGCATGTGCTGGACCGACTCACTGATCCATCCACCCTGCAACTACAAACAAACATACGCACACACACACACTCCCCCGCTTGTGGCCCAGCTGGCCGCTCCATCATCTTATTATTCCAAGAAGTAAATGCAAGTATCTGTTTCAGTTTACTTAACCTCAGCGTGATGTCAGGAGATGTGTGATTAAAATAGTAACTGGCAATAAAAATGTTTTCACTCAGACTTTTTTTTAAATCTACGCAGATAATGAGGAATGGCAACACTCCAACACTCCATTAATGGCATCACCATCTATATATATATTTTTTATTGTTACCTGACTAGGTCTGACACAGTTTAGTTTATTATTTGTGTTTGTTTGGATCTAATTTGTTGTTATAGTATTTGCTATTCTGTCTTCGTCACTTCATTTGCCCCCATGTGTCTTGTCAGTTTTATTTTGGAAGTTTTCTCAAGAAGATTGAATCGAACGCAACTGGATTTTTGGTTTTTGCCTTTTTGAAGACTTCAAAAAGGTAAAGTGAGTGTCTGCTTCAGGTTTCCAACTGGAACGCAACTGGATTTTTGGTTTTTGCCTTTTTGAAGACTTCAAAAAGGCAAAAACCAAAAATCCAGTTGCGTTCGATTCAATCTCCTTGAGATAACTATGACCTGGATGAATGAGAATATTCACAGGCATTTTGGAAGTTTGTTCCCTTATGTATCTTGTCATAGGTTACTTCCTGTCTTTGCTCGGTTTCCTGCGTTGTTTGATTGGTTTAACCTGCGTCTCGTCACCTTGTCTGAATCATATCTGTTGGTTTGAGTTGATCTGTTTCTCGTGCACATCCGGACCTTTATTTACATCCTTCTGTTTTTCCTCCTTCCTCCTACCGGATCAAGTCATTTTTCACCTTTTCACCTGTGATGTTTGTTTGGGTGCTGCCATCTGCCTGGTCTTGAGACAAACCACCCATATGGTTGGAGGACTTGAAATGAATGACACCACTCTGCACTGTGCCATCCTAGTCCGATGCCTCCAACACTCAGGAAATTGAAATGTTTACAATTTGGCAAAATAGATTTGATCTGGTTCCCAGGACCTTTTTTAACATGTTCCGACTCGGGATAACAACATGGCACCATTCGGAATTGGATACCTCTGCTTGTTGCGAGTGTTGTTGAGGTCAGGTCAGCGAATACAAAATGAGACCACACTGGCCTTGGTGGGAATCAGAAGGGAGAGTCTGGGGTTCAAATGTCAGTGGGGAGAATTTCTTGTCAACACAATTACCAACATGCCCAGTGGGGGATAGAGGATGTATTGTTGGTCTGTCAGTAGGCAGGGAAGGCACTGAAATAAAGGGGCTGCAATGAAGGGAAGAAGGAAAGCCAACTGTGTTTGTGGGTAAGACAACAACATCAACAAGAATGCAACCAAGCATGGTATTGGAAGGTTTCCTGAGAGAAAAAATACATAAATGTTTGTTTATGCTTATTTTATTGGGAAAAGAAATCCACTTAAGACATAATTAACTCCAAGAAGAGCGTGTACTTGTAAATCCTTGATCCCCATAATCCCTCCAGACTTTCCTCATGCAAAGTATGCGGCAAATTTAGCCCTGTTACTTGCCCATAAATGTCTATAAAGTGTTTTTTGGACGTAGTACGCTCCATTATCTTCAATCTCCCTTTTGGATCCATGCTATTTATGCAGGGGTTGTTTTCCATTTCTACATTTGACTACACCTCACTTATTTATTTTTAATAGTCAAATGTTGGTGCGTGAATGCCAGGGCAGCAACAGGATGGAGAGAAAAGGACCCTGTGTGACGTAAAGGAGAAGAATTGATACCAGACACTTGTGCAGACGTATAAAGACATGTATGTGCGTGTTTGAGAGTTGACCCTGTAAGAGCCCCGGCTTCCTGCAGGTTTGCTGCCGTTCACATACCGAAAGGTTACAGGCGTGTAATGGGAATGTCATGCTAAGTGCAGCCCTGTAATTTTTCCACAAATCAAGTGTGGATGTGCAGCGCAGGACAAGGCAGCGTCAACACAATCGGAGATGAAGCACCCATGTCCAGAATGATGCTCAGGTACGCACAAGCAGGGACATACGTCCAAAAGACAGCATCTCGTTTCCATATCTTCCATATCACACCAAACAAGGTTGAATTCCTCCAGTTAAAAAGCACCACCGCTGCAATCGCACTAACTTTCTAGTTTATTTACATCACCTCTGAGCCACATGCCAACAAATCACACATGCCATTACATTCAAATAACCAAGTGGCCCCGGAGTCCCACAAGACAAGAGCGTTGACCGCCGCTCCAGCCACTGAGGTTAACGCAGGACCTGACGTCCCTCGCCGGAGCCTGGTCTTGTCAGTCTCGCTCCATGTCTTCCTCACATATGGTTCGAATAAGCAGCCTCAACCCAGCACTCTGGATTTAATCAAAGTCGGCCCGCCAGTCGTTCGTCTTACTTAGCCCGTCCTTTCGGCAAGCTCTTCGCTTACTTTCCCCGCTATCTTTTGTACGCTTGGCCCGTCTCTCGGCCTCTGTGCTTGTATTTTCTCCTTTTCATCTCGTACGGTGGAACAAATCGTCCCCAAATTTGTCCCTTGTCGACAAATTTCATCACAAGCTTCTCTAAAAACATGCTAATTTGTCAGCATGAATATCTATTCGCCGATTTTGTAAGTATCATCTTTGGTTTGTTGCTTGAAACTGAGACTTTTCTTTGCTTTACAAACATGACTGAGTTACATAGATGAGTGAGTGGGGATGATTTATGAAAACATCTGTATGATGGAGATGTAAACAATGAAACAGCTGCAATGTGCTAGCAATGATCAAAGTGTCGCCCACAGGTATGAAGCTGACCATGAGTGAAGATAATAGGTAAACATGTGGAGGAGTCAGCTGGTGCTACACGAGCTGACAGCTGTGTTTATGAGGTTTGCACAAGGTCCATCTGCAGGATTTGTCCCGACAGGTACATTGACATGATTCTCAGACTCAGATTTTTTTTTTCTTAAAGGATCCAAAATAAGTGAAAACGATACAGAAGTTTTTGTTTGACCGATGTGCAAATTCCTAAAACAGAACGTTTGTAATCCACATCTCATGATCAGGCAAGATCAGTGGGAAGGTTATTGAGGCTGACGAGCACAGCAGCCCCAAACCTGAAAGAAATCTCTGAGCCTCTAATCTCATCAGCGCAGCTTAAAGAAAAGCAGACAGGTTGAATGCTTTCTGATGCACTGAGGTTCCCAGAGGGTGAAGTCTGTAAAAAAACGATTTTTTTTTCCTAAGCTCGAGTGTTATGTTACAGTTTTCAAAAGCAGCTGTGCGCTGCTTCTGCCAGGTCAGTCACCATGTCGACTCCTAAAGGTCACTCCTAAAGATGTGACCTTTAGGAGTCAACAAGTTTTCCAAAAACTGAAGGGATTGCGGTCTGTTTCATCCCATATGTTTTACATCTGACCCCACAGATTCGATACACTGTTATTCGAGCAGCACGACAACACTATCTCATCCAAATATCACAAGCGAATGTTATTTAAAAACCCATGTTATCTTTGGGTTTTGAAGAAAATTATGCAGGATCAGCTGTTGCTGCTGAACAACTACTCCGGAGGAATCGCTGAAGGTGATTTCTGGGATAGCTTTCAGGATATGTGCATCGATCGCCATGACAGTGCATAGTGGTAAAAAGTGATGTTGCGTCATTTACAACCTGTAACGCGACATCACATCGCATCATGTGTGTTGTATCATTTGGTCTCGGGATACTGACTTGGAGACTGTCCATCTGGGTGAGAGGGAATACAGTGAGGCGGGAAGACATATAATATAGGCACAGATAAATCAAATCCGATCATGTGGCCGGAGCACGCAGCTGGGTTGGGATGCTAGTGGTTGTCGCGGCAACAGGCCTAAACAGGATGCAAAAGTTGAATGAGGCTCTTAGCCTGATGTTTGCCTTGACAAGTCTCTGTGTGGGAGCCAACTCGACTTGAAAGAGCTTCGCTCTCAGCTTTAATGAGTGTCCAGATGACACGTTTAATCACCCACACACACACACATCTACGTATATACAAGCCTGAACACATGACTGAATCTGCACCTACGTTTCCACGTGGACGTTGTGGGGGTTCGCGAGGAGGCGGCTGCACTTTGTTTCTCATTATTTTCTCGGATGCCTGCCAAAAGACAGCGGTGCCCAGCGAGCCTCCACCTTTTACTTTTTTTTTTGTTAAAGAGCAGAACAGATGGTGGAGTCAGCGGAGGAGAAGCCCTGTAGAGTCGCATGTAACAAAGAGGAAAAACTGCTGATGTGAAACATCCTATAGGCAAACTACAAAACCAGACCACAACCGACCCCCTGCCACTCTGTACGCATTATTCACCCTCGCCCTCTGATACAGTGTCTCCTTACAGCTTCCTGCCACACTCCAGGACACAAAGTGGTT
The DNA here is from genome assembly GCA_016785345.1 of Trinectes maculatus. Lineage (NCBI taxonomy): Eukaryota > Metazoa > Chordata > Actinopteri > Pleuronectiformes > Achiridae > Trinectes > Trinectes maculatus. Next base: position 523,523 of record JAFBJQ010001448.1, read on the forward strand.
GCTATGGTAACCCTCATTTTGAAAGCCTTAAAAATTAGCTTGAAAAACAAGCTTTTTTCTGGAGCTGATGACAGTGAAGGCCTCGACTCAGGCATCAGGTATTCCATAATGCACTGCCGATGATGATCAGGGTGTTTAATCATGAGCTTAGATATTTCTGGTTTTGGGATATGGGATGCCTCACTGTAAAGTCCATTTAGTGGCTGCTCTGAAGCTCTCCACCATACCACATGATCTTCCTCAGGTGGGACTAGAGTTCCTCGGTTCTGTAGTAGTCTCGTCTGGACGTGATCCTCTGATCAGCCCCCCCACCCCACCCCAAAAAAAGCTCCACAACAGCTGCTCAATGGACCTTATGGTGCTGATTAGTTTCTCAACTACTGTTTCAGAGGCTCAAACAGTGTAACTAAATGCTGTTGGCAGACAAACCCCCGCTGTTACAGACCATCGCATAGTCCCTGTTCAAAGCTCCATTACACCATGGCTTCTATTTCCCTCTGCTCTGGAAACCAGTGAACTTTTATCTACTCAAAACACCGGTGTCACAACAGTTATCACTAAGTGTAGAGATGAAGAAAACCTCAGAGGAAGTTCCTCCTGACAGCAGAGGCTGATAAACCGTTGGAATCAACATCCTCAGATATGACAATAACAACATGCCCTTTGACCTTCAGAGACTAACATGACAATGCGGACCGAGATGAGACTGTCTGAGGGAACGTCCAGTGAAAGATAAAACAAAAGCTTGATTAAGGTTGATGCTTAGCTGCACATGCTGGTGATCAGGACTACAATGCACTGTCACGTGACGCGTCATGACGCGCAGTACCTGCCGGTCAGCAGCTGGCTCCTGGAGGGGCTGCACAGCGGCTGCACGTAGTAGTTCTCCAGCTTGACCCCCTGCGCCGCCAGGCGGTCCAGTGTCGGGGTCTTGATCTCGGATCCGTGGTATCCAACATCTCTGAAGCCCTGGTCGTCCACCAGGATGAAGACGATGTGCGGCTGAGTGCTGGACCTGTCGAACTCGTCCCCTCGGTTCCAGGTTTCCCACGACATCTGAACGCTCCACGACTGAGAGACGATGAAGACGAGGAGCAGACTCGCCGGGACCCAGAGGAGAAACATGTTGCGGCGGGATGTGGAGCCACGGCGGGGATCAGTGGGGGTCAGTGGGGGTCGGCGGGCCGGTGCGCATGTTCAGGGGGGGACTAGACCATCCACGCGGTCCGATTGCAGCTTCACGGTTTGTGGAGGAAAATCACAGCGTCCACGTGGAAATCGGACACATCTCCCGAACAGCTGATGTCTGACTCCTCGCGAAACCACGCACGAGCAGGCTGATCACGGCTCGTAGTGATCGTGAGGGGCGCGCGTAGCCGCTGGAACAGCTGGAACAGCTGGAGCCGCTGGAGCAACTGGAGCAGCGCGTCCGCGCAGGATCTCTTCCATCCTGTCAGACAAACAGCTGAGAGCGCACTGAAGACTGAGACAGACACACACTGCCTGTCTGTCTGTCTCCTCCTGCTCCCAGACCTGCCTGCAACGCTCTGTGTCCCGGTGCGTTCAGGAGCTGCTCCGAAACTACGCCTCTAGACGGAAAGCGGAAGTGAAGGCGCACAGCTGTCATCCAGTCACCACGGCAACGTTTGGCCACTGTTGTTTTTTTTTATTTTGGAAAAGTCAAATTTAGTTAAACACGTAATGACATCATTCGTTTTATCTAGTAAGTTTGTCTTATGTCTGTCCTAAATAAGAAAGTCGTGTTGTGTGTATTCTGCAGACATAGTAGCTTTGTTGTTTTGATTTTTTGTCTTTAGAGACAAGAGGTGGAGAAGACTGTCTCTTTGTAGAGTAGCTGCTGGATAAGAGGTGAGACTCTGAGGCTGACACTGCATGAGAGACAGGGGACATCCTGGACAGGTCACCACCCAATCACAGGGCAACATACAGAGACAAGCAACCAATCACTCTCACCCATTAGACTCCCAAATTAACCTAAAGTCAAATTGCAACAGATCATTTGTCCCTCTCTCAGTGTTCACTTTTTCCTCGGAAACACGTTCATGTTTTATGGCTGGAGTTTATTCATTTATTCCCTTTGAAGAATATGGGAATCGTAACCATGGTGAGACAACAACAGCACGATCACTGCACAGGCTGAAAAGTGGAGACATACGCGTAATTTTTAAAAATATCCCTGTCAGCCCCAACACACTCGTCCCATTTCCTTTTTAAAAAGAAAAAATCATTTGCCAAAAAGAGTATAAAAATATTATAATCTGCATATAAAATACTTTTATTGGTGTTCTTTAAAAAACTCTCACTGGCTTCCAAAGGAAAAATATGTATTTCATGCTAAACTTATCTGCAGCTGCAGTTTAGCAATAAAATATAAGTTGTTACCCTACAGTTATCGGGTTTGTATATTTTACATTGATCCATATGCTAAACGACTACTTGATATAAGTCGCAATGTCATAGAAAAACCATTGCATCCATGGACACTTATTAGTTATTAGATTGTTTACGTGAGCTCAACATGTAAGACCGGATCAGTGACTGGATGTGTCCACTCTGATCAGACGTAACCTAACGGCTGCCCTCTGACCACAGCATTGATCGGTTTTCATTGTGGTTCCTCTGTGAGTCATGTGTTTTGTTTTTCTTATCTGGATTTACGCTCCTGGAACCGGATAATTGATTTACGTGTCAGCCCCGGAGACGAGGCACATGAACTACAAAAACAGATCCTACCTATAAGTACATACTGTACAGCACAGGGCATGAGTGACACATGAACATGTGGTTGTAAAAAAAAAGTTCTTAACAAAAGTAAACATAGCATCAAATAAAGTTTCAGTATTTAGCCAAGTGGATATGTACTATTGATTGTTATTATTATTCTTTTTTTTATTATTATTATTTTGTCACCAACACAACTGGCAACATCTGTGTGTAAGGTGTGGACTAAGTGGCAATGCATTACATTGGTGTATATAATTAAACAACAGTCCCTTCTAAAGGTATTCGTCATAATTTTTTTAATTGACTCAGTTTTGACTCGTTTTGGGGAGTGGCATGTTTAGTACTGTTAGGTTTCTGGGTTTTGTTGTGCTTTTGCTTCGGGTTCTTTTGTGTTTGTTGTTGTTTTGGTTTGTGCTCCTCCCTCTCACATGTTGCGCAGGGTTTGTTCATGGCTGAGGCGGAGCCTGGGTGCAGCTGCAGACACACCTGATGCCCATCATCGGCAATTAAGAGGGACTTATAAGCCGCAGGCTGTGAAGAGATCGACGCCGGAGAATTACACTACCCACGGTAGCAGTAAGCCTCGCAGCCCTTCCTCTTTGCTCTTTTGTAGCCGCTTTACTAATGCTACTTCTTGTTTTTAGACTCCCTGCTCCAAGCTGCACCCAGGACTCCTGCTGCTTCGAAGCCTTTTTCCTCCTGTGTTCCGCCACAGACTCTGGGTTTTGCCTTCGCCTCTTCACCAAGAGAATTGTGAAGTATTCCTTATTTTTGTGACTCTGTAAATAAATAATCAGTTCTGAGACCTTCAACTACGTCTGCCTTCTTGGGATCCTGACCAGCCCTTACCAGCCCCGTAACAAGTACACATATTCAGAGCAGCAGAGGGATGAGTGGTGCGTGATTGATTGTTTTGGGCTGCATGGTCAGTCATGAACAGAGGTGCAGTATACACATAAATACCAGGCTTTATGTTTGTTGACTCTCACAGGTGATGCAGCAGCATCACCTCTGTAACTGCACATAGCGGCATGATCCCAAGCTGCTGCATATATAAAGCTGCTGCTATATATTGGGCAGGAGGTGTGTGGTGGGCAGGGTGGGTTGTACATACAGTACTCCAGTGAAAGCCCCTGGAATAGCATATACGCACAACACAAACACAAACACAAACACAAACACACCCAGAAACCCAGTGGTAAAGAAACAGGAATACATTTCCTGCTTGAAAAGCAAAGTTGACAGTTCAGAGCGTCCAGAGCAAACAGAGTGTGTTTTCCAGCATGTCTGCGCACGTTCGCCGCACGATCAAATGCATGAATCATTACGGTGCACGTTGGAAATGAAACCCGCTCTTCTGCTCCTGCTTTCGCGGGACCGTAATCGAGTCAGATCTAATTCACAAAACGAGCTCTCGCCGCCGCGGGAGGCGAACAAACCCCTTAGTCATGTTGTTACAAGGTGGCTGGATATCACTCAGCAGGAATACTTCAGTCTGCTCCAAGATGTGACCTCGAGCTCGGTGACCTCATCCTCTTCGCCACGGCCCACTCTTACAGTGCACTGGCAGAGTAATGTGAAGCGCGTGTCAAAACTCCCAGCAGCACTTGCACCCTCTTTTCCAGGAAAACCTTTGTTTTTTTGGATGTTTGCATAAAACAGCAGGAAAGTGCCGCGCAGATTGCTGCCAAACACCCCCACCCCCCTCTCCCCACACCACCCCCCCTTTACCCACACATGAAAACTGGCAGCCACTAGTGAGAGGTAATACTCTGGCCTCCCTGCATACCTGAGAATTGCAGTCGCCACAGTAAACGCTTTGTTGTTGCAAAGTATTTAAGCGGGTCGATACTCAGACTGCCAAATAGCATTTTAATGCACTGGGCTCATTTACACCATTACATTGGATTAAAATACCAATATGCGGTTTGGATTCTAATTAAACGCACGCACAGGTGTATTGGTAACAAGAGGTGTTCAGGGACAACATATGGTGCAGTCATCACCTCATCAGCTAAGGATGATACTCAAAACACTGATGTGGCTCTGAACTGGCGACAGTGTTCATATATTCTTTTAAATCTGGCTGTTGCTGTTTTTTTGGACCCATCCAAATATGAAATAAGGATACGAGCTTTATTTGGAAGAATAAAGCATCTTGTATAAGGTTTGAGTCATGACAGCACAACTCACAGCCAACGCATTCAACAGCTCCCAAATACCCAGCCATGATAAACAGTACACCTGCGACACATTCTGCTGGATCAGTCGCACTGAGCAGCGATGTATTCCTTCACTGCTGTACGTGCAAGTGCAATTGAAAGGCGACACGAATGCCAAAAATGAGCAATTTGAATTACATGTTGAGTGAATACAAATCTTTCAGCTGGCAAGGAGATCCATAACTTACACCTCTATTTTCCTCCAAAAATCTCCAGATATGTTTTATTCTCTTTGGAAAAATATGGGGGGGGGGGGGGTATCATTATAGTTTGTTATGTTTTATATTGCTGGAAAAATAAAGAATAATAATAATTCAACTAAAGCTTCAGTTCAATCAAACTGTTATCTGTGCTTCATCAAGCGCCGCAGGCTTGCTTGTTTTTGAGTAACAAGCCAATGTGCCAAGTATGAACTGCAGCAACGTTTCCACTCAACCAAGAAAAACAAAACAAAACAAAACAAAAAACAACACTTCCTGCCTTTTCAAAAAGCTGTTAACCCGTTTGGCTGCTTTTAGCATGAGGATGTCAACATTTCCATTCAGCCCTGAAGTGTAAAGCAACGCGGCGGCGTTGACCCCGGAGCGAAAGGAGAGTGTTGACGAGGAGATTATAGATCATGCACATGATGTGTAGCCCTGGTCCGGGCTCTGTTATTGTGTCAGACATTCCTGAGTGACTGGATGGTGGGGCAGGTGGAGACCATGTAGCTGCGGCACAGTGCAGAGTCTCAGTGGAGATAAGCAGTGATCGGCAGATAGAAGGGGAATGTTAGCTATGCTGCAATTTTGGATTGTTTTGTTCTATGGTGGACATTGCAATAAGAGCTCAACATGGAAAACACCAGCATACACATCAGTCTTGCTGTATATATGTCTATATATATATGTATATGGGTTGTGTGCGAGTCGTAGCATGAAGCAGATGTGACTCTGTGTTTCAGAAAGCTGTAAAAGCTGAGGCCTAGGGAAGAAAAAGGGATCTGGATGCTGTTAGATGAGCTGTCAGGAGCTCTGCGTCAAGGATACTGAGGCTTTAAACCTGCGTTAACACACAGAGTGTAAAGCTGGTATTCACATGGTATGAGCTAATAAAGTTGAGATAGTGCATATATTAGCCAGATGTTTCTTATTCACGCTGCCAGCAGATGTAAAAATAAGATTATTGGGCTTTTGGTGTAGTCTGAGTCCCAATAACATCATTATCACATGTCATATAGTCTTCACTGGTATGTTATTGGTATTTTGATACGCTGCATTAAAATGCCGGTGCATTTTAGGGCTATGTGACCTTTGACCTCCCAGCAGATCCCCTTCAAATAAAATGGCTTTAGCGTCATAGGACCAAATGAAGGTGTTTTGGTAGGATTACATGTTTACCAGTCATTTTGGTTCAGTAATACGCCACATGCTTTCAGACAATAAGAATCATTGTGTGAAGGGATGCCTCATGTGTTGAATAACATATCTACAAGGTGACACATCACTGGTTCGAGGAATTTAGAGGTATGATGTTTGATGTAGGTGGGTTGTAACACAATCTTAAAATGATATTCACGTTATCGTCAGCCATCTCTGGCTGTGGCCGGCTGCTTTGTCTGCATGTGAGACAGCGGCCTGGGACAAACAGGCCTTGTCTGTTCCGGCTTGGCCCAGTTCAAGCACGCTGCTCCCTGCTGATAGCATCACTGTCTGTCAGAGACAAGGTGAATGGGAGCAATCATTCTCACCTGTCACCACCACAAAGCTGATGCTCAACAAAAGGGGTTTGGACGTCTCCAGCATGTGCATACACACACACACACACGCGCGCGCTATAAGCTTTTTCTTTTCACCGCAGACATTTTGACATGTCAAAGCAGGAAAGACACAGGTGTAATTCAAGGCAAAAATGAAAAGTTAACATAGTTCATTTCATTGTACTCCTTCCAAAACCTTGACATCACAAAACTCTCTTTTCTATTTACAATCTGTTTACAAAGCTCATTTCATACAGCCAAATCGCAGCCATCCAAAGCAACTCTCCAGATAAGAGTCCTGATTACCTGCACTCCACTCGCTGAGAGTGGAGATATGTCTGACACAGTGAGTGAGTGCAGATGAAGAGATGATAAGGACAAACTGTTGTGTAAAGCAAAGGTCCTCCTTTCGACCCGGTCGCACACTCAGGCAGCGAGTGCTGAGTGTGTGTGTGTGTGTGTGTGTGTGTGTGTGTGTGTGTGTGTGTGTGCGTGTGTGTGTGTGTGTGCGTGTGTGTGTGTGTGTGTGTGCGTGTGTGTGTGTGTGTGTGTATAAATGTATATATTTATATATTTTATATATGATTTCATTATCTCTTCACATTTCACTAGTGTTAAGTCAAACCAGTGAGTCAGTCTGTCAGAAATCACACATAATCTCATGTACATGTAAATCTGAATAATTAAAATCCTAATAATAATTAAAATCTCTAGCATCTTGTCTCTGCATAGACTGTTTCTGCTTCATTGGATAAGCCAAAGAAACACACTGACAGTTTGTCTTCATTAAAAAGTAATGAAACGCTTCACTTTCTGGATTATTAAGAGGAAATAGGATACATGTCTGCTTAATTCTCTCTCTCTCTCTCTCTCTCTCTCTCTTACACACGCACACGTGCACATGCACACTGATCCTCTAACCTCATTCTTTAATAAGATTGGGGGGTAATGTGTACAATAAGTATAGACATTGAGATGTAGGGTCCTGGGAGGGTGGTGTCAACAGAGGTAAGTCTGACCTTTGACCCAATACATCTGGCCAGACGTGCACACAGAAGAGTCCTGTTGTGTCAAGGAAAAACACAGGTGAGCTAACACTGGCACCTTCCGACTGCACATTATGTCATAACCAAGCGGCTGCAACACAACACCGGTCTGACCCAGCACAGTACAAATAACTTTGACTGGATAATGAATAAGTTAGCACCGGGTAAATCACTTCAACCGAGGAAATGTAATATCTATTAGTGTTAACGCCTGTTGTTAGTCCGCTGTGGTTTCTGCTGGACACGTGCACAGCTGGTCCCCTGTGCCGCCTCTGCGAGGGTAGCTGCTACTTAATGTGTTATCCAGTTGGCTCGGATGACTGTATCAACAAGACTTGTTTTTGCTTGGTGCACTTTTAGGTAGAGTGACTCCCCCCACCCCCCGTTTCACCTAAACAGGTCCCTCCAGCACACGGGAAAGCCATCTGACGGAGTCCCCTGACTCAGGGGCCGAAGTTTACCTTTTTGAATGGTTGAATGGTTCTTTGCGGCATTTGAACATTAACACATCCGCCAGGAGAGTCGGACCATTAACTGTCAGGTGAAATGTTCACTCCTGAGGTTTGAGTGATGATCCAGGCATCAGGTCAGTGTTTGTATTCAGTGTAGAAGCCATATTTCTTAGGTGGTTCTGCAGGTTCTCCTATATCAAGTTAAAATGGAATGACCACTTTTTGTAATAATTATGTATAAAAGAATCATTTCCTCTAAAACAATTTAATTAATTTCTTTCTATATGTGATTTATTCTGTTGAGTTCAGGTCTACATTTATACAACCAAATCACAACATGATCATGACACCTTACAAAGTAAGATAGGGTGATCAGAAAATGACCTTCTACTGTCCTTGATGCAGTTCACATCACACACACACACACACACACACACACACACACACACACACACACACACACACACACACACACACACACACACACACACACACACACAGACACAGACACTGTCTTGCCTGTTAATGTTTTTGTTGACAGCTGTGCTGGTTGTTTGAAACCTACCAATTTCATACTTCCTCTAATGTATTTGAGAAGAATGTTGAAACCGAGAGAAAAGTTTCTCTCCTGTTTGAAGTTTGTTCTCGGAACTGAGAAAAGTCAGAGAGATAAATGTCTTCATCAAGGAGATGTTCACATCACACATACACACACACACACACACACACACACACGCACACACACACACACACACACACACACACACACACACACACACACACGCACACCCACACACACACACACACACACACACACACACACACACACACACACTGTCTTGCCACTTCCTTCCAGCCAGTAAGTCTATAAGTGCACATGTCATCTATTTGATTTGCAGCACAGTGTAAGTCATCCTGCGTTCAGGCGAAGAGGTTCTGCAAGCATTCAGCTAACAGGCCGACTCTCATGAGACATCAAACGGGGAATCTGTGCTGAGGATGCGAAGAAGAAACGATAATGATGTGCGTTTAGTTCGTTCATGTCCATGTTTCATTGGCTTTAATCACTGTCGGCTTTGTGGTGGTTACATATGTTCAAAATTGAACTCGCTGTATAATGGTTACGGCTCCTCATTTAACTTCCTTCAACATAATATGAACCATCCTCCAGTTGGTTCATATTAAAAAATTTCCAGTCATTCAAAGGCCATATCCTCTCTCCATATCTGCAGGGCGTTTGGTGGCAAAGTATAAGTGAAAAATGGCAAAAATTTAAAATTACTGCAAAATGAAATTACTGGGTTTAGGTGTATCATTACTTGAATAGTAAAAATAGTAAAAAAAAAAAAAAAATCTTAGTTTGACATCACAGCTATTTCTCTATGAAATGTAATGTTCATGACTAAATAAGCAACAGTTATTGTAAACACACATCTTCATATATCTATTATTTTTTATTACTTATTACATTTTAAATGCATCAACTTTATGAACAGTCTCTGAGGCTCAGTAACTCGGGTAGCTACATGTGTGTTGCATTTGCCACCAATAACTCCACATTGTTGACCACCACACACTTCCTGTCAGTGACCCGCAGTGCCGTCTGCAGGTCAAAGGTCACACCCCTGGTCAGATGTTGATCAGTAAGCCTCTCGCACACACCACATTCTTTCTCCACCTCCTCATGATTTCATCCTGGCTGCCCAGATGTTACTGAGCCCAAACATAAACCTTCTCCCTGTGTCACAACAGGACACATGACCAGGCCTTGAAGAAATAAGAAAATCAACATATATATGAATACAAATAATATAATATCTCAGATTTGGGATAATCACGTTAAACACATTACCCATACATCACAGCTCCTGTAGCTCAGTGTCATATTTTATCCAACCAGACAGTTGAATAAACTTCTCATATGTTGTTGCAGTTGGGAAAATATTGCTTTGCTTGCTCAATATACTTGGAAGCAAAATATTTAGTGATCAAAGTATATTTTATTGACCACAGTCAGGACCACAAACTGCAGTATAAACAATGTAGGGGTGGACGCTGTAATACGCAAACGTTAAACTTTTTTTTCATAAATGAGCTTATACAGTTACAAAACACTGTCAACCACAGAGTGACCGAGGACCACTGGGAATGAAAATGCCTCTAAGTTAGTTGATGAGCCATTTTGTGCATTTTTTAGCACAATCCGCAAAAAGCGATTATTGGACTTAAAATCCACTTGCATGCATGTCGATCCTACATTAACCTTAAGGTATCATCAAAATATGAACAATGTCTGAGGCTTCTATGACGACATGTCAGAGGGTGAAGTGATGGAGATATAAAAGCCTGATTTGGGAAGCGTGCTGCAGCACCATCTCTAACCTCAGCTGATCTGATCCTGGATCTGTGTGTACACACAGATTTATTTGGTTGTTTGCTTGTATAGACCGAGCCACACGGACATCATCACGCTGCCACTAATCACCGCTTGGATTCAGGCTGTGTGGGTGACTTGCAGTAATTAGTGTAAATACAGTTACATTATATTGTTAGCAACAAAACCGCGGCGAGGAGTATGAAGTTCTCCACTGGAGGAACGACAGGCCCTTTTTTTGCATGTTGTTTGTGTGTGGGAAACAATGAAAAACATGTATTGAAGTCCAACCAGACACACTGGCCAGCTGTTGTGTTCACTCTTTAACTGTTCTTAAATTTGATCATACCAAAAGAGATGTTTTTTGATATGATATCATATCATGTCTTGGTGGTTGATGCTACAGCGGATGAAGAAATTTCATATCATTTCAGTGAATATGGCGGAACGTTATATTCAGTGTACTTAAGGCCAAAGTAACTTGGCTTCGTTTGTGAGCAATGATTTACAGCCCATATTATTGTGTAATGGGTCCACATGTTATTATGAAACAGATCCAAACCCAACATACTTGTCGGCTAAATGTTTATGCTGTGAATGCAAAATAAAAGCTTTCAAAAATAAGTAATGGAGTTAAATGCAATTTTAACATATTTGCCGGCGACAGAGACAAAACTGAACCATCTTCGATATCTGTGTGTTATGGTCTCACAATGATGAGCCCAAATTCATTCGATATAAAAAGGACATAGGCGAGTATTATTTCTTTCCCTGAGAAAATATCAGGGGTTTTTCCCCGATCATGTGCTGATTTGTGTTTTATATCAACTCACCTGGGAAGAAAGAAACGGCACATGGAGCTGCTGGAAATATGTAAACAAGCTCCGTGGGGTCGAACGACCCCCAGACCCACCTTTTGTCTTGGCCCCACATGCTTACAATGTCTGGCTCCGCCCCTGATTTCAGAGTCAGTGTAATGTCAAATCTCATTTGACATTTTTAATCCAACTAGCATCAATACCAGTATGTATATATACTATACATATTGTGATGGCGGTTGCAGATATAATATATCATATGTGTAATATATCATAATAATATCGACTGCTCTGTCCACTGGTTGGAGAGCCAATTGCACAGAAGCCACAGCATCTGCTAGTAAAAACTGCACCAGGGGCTCATTCAGTGCTCGATCCGCCTGGTGAATCTCACCACTGGACATCGGAGACCATGGTGTCCACAGCGGCGGCCTGTTCCCTCGGGAAGAGTCTGTTTTCACCACCTAGGCTCAGACCCGAGCTGCACAGAGACCCTGTTGTGTCGCACCAAAACAAGGCCTCCAGCTGCAGCTCCACTGCTGCAGAGAGGTCAGACACACAGGGAGCTGAGTGTGGTTAAACAGATACCACTTAAGATCAGTCTAATGGAAGAAGAATATAATAATCATAAATAATTATACTTATTGTTCTACTGACTTAAATAATTCAATTATACACACCCACACACCCACACACACACACATATATATATGCGCGAAGAAGTGGGTCAGTAAAGCCTGAGTGGTGCAGCCTCATACGTTGACTGACAGTCTGGAGGTGAGGGTGCGCAGGGTTGATGGGGTAATTACACCTCCCCTCTTTTTAATAAGCTTCCAATCACCTACACAAAGGAAGCCCACAGAAGACCCGCTCGGCTATTTTTAGCCACTGCAGTGTATGCTGGGCCATGCTGGAGGTGTGTGTGCTCGCATGTGTGTGTCGCTCTGACACAAATAAATGAGCGGTGTGTCTGCGCGGCACACTGACTTTCTTTCACCATACATGGACTCTGGTGAAAAGAGCTTTTTCACTGCTCAGCCCTCGCTCTCACTGGATACACAACACCACAACGATAACATGGCCGCGTTGGAGTGTGTGTGTGTGTGTGTGTGTGTGTGTGTGTGTGTGTGTGAGAGGGCCTCAGATTATGATGGATCTGCAGACATGTGGTTGACTCTGACGTTAGGGCCGCTATATCAGTGAAAACACAAGCTCGATAAAAATACACCTTTTCATTGGCGTCCATCCATTCAGGTCAGTCATTCCCAAATTTGGGATTGACACCAAAACCTTAATCACAACTCTAATCGAGTCAGTCTGAACCACATTGTGTTTCAGCTATCAGTGGCTCCGCCATAGTTTGATTGGCAGTAAACTTTTAGCCCATCACTTTCTTTTCCCTGTGAATGAGCATAAACACCGGGGAAGGGGAATTCCGGGATAGTTGTGAAGTTGTTTGGGAACAATTAGAATAATTTGTCTCTAGTCTTTGTCACCACATTCAGAATAATTAGTTGAAAGTCTATATTTGGTGACTGTGTCGTTACTGTCATTTTTAGACTGGTGAAATAAATATAGTGTGTTTGACTGGGTGGTAAAAGGCCACAAAACATGTTATATTATACCAGAAAACATGTGGGCAACCATAAAAAAAGTGTACATACAGCATACAGGCAATGACATGCTGACACGACGGCTACCTGTTGTGTATTATGTATTGACGAAATGTATGGATGATGTAATGTGTTGATGAACAATGATAAGGGTCTTGACTTTAACCATCTTTATAATTTTGTTCATATAACAATCACAATAACAATCAACCCAACAACAATATCATGGGACTTATATTGGTGCTTTGTTTATGTTTTTAAACTCTGTTAAATTATCACTCATCCATTGTTTGGCTATAAAAAGCTTTATATGATAGCATCCAGCGAATGGGACACATTAAGCTATTAAACTCTTTTCTTCAAAGCGGGGTCTCGTTGGTTGGTGTCGGGGGGGCTGTTTGGAGCTCGGCCACAGAAACATCACTCCATGTTGCATCAGCCCTGCTGTTAAAAAATGGCAGCGCAATGGGAGATCCAGTAATCTTCATGCAGGCAGCGTGGCTAAACAGAGCCAGCTGACTGTGTTTACTTGTGCGTGTGTGTGTGTGTGTGTGTGTTCATGTGTGTGTGTGTTTGTGTGTGTGTGTGCGCGCCCTCATGATTGTGTCAGCGCTGCAGGGACGGAAGAAGGACAGATGTGCCAGTGGAGCTGAGAAACTCAGATTCTCAAAAATCCCCCAAGCGCTGCCTCTCCTTTAAGTCCCCACCTCTTCTTTTCCATCTATTTTTTTTTTTTTGCCCATCCATCCATTCATCTCCACTCCGCCCTTCCTCGACCTCAGACCCCAACAGATGTGTTTGTCATGAACAGGGGTCATCAACACAACCGAGGGCAGCACGAGTAAATGCGTGATGTTAGCCTCAGGATGTGTGCAGAGAGAAAAGCATGAGTGTGCATGGGAAATATGATAAATGATAAATATAATTACTGGTGGAAAAGCCTGAAAAGGCCAAGAGGTAAAACTGAACAGCTCTGTTTGGAGAGGGAGAACGAGAAGACAGGAGAAAAATGTTATTTCAAAACCAGTTTCTTCCATAGACTATAGATAGATAGATAGATAGATAGATAGATAGATAGATAGATAGATAGATAGATAGATAGATAGATAGATAGATAGATAGATAGATAGATAGATGATGTGATGTTGGTTGCACTGGTTCGACCCTTAATTCCTAACACTGACCCTTACTGACACATACTTGACCTTAACCTTTGACCTGATCTAATTTTAATTCAGTTTCTAATCCTTACATGTTCAGTTGGATCCCAAAACTTCATGAGAGCAAACAAAACATTTTAATTTCAGAGCTTCTCGTTGTTTAACCCTCACGGGCACAATAAGGGCTAGAATGAAGAGGAGGACACACACACGCGCGCACGCACACTGACACACACTCAGTTATGCCCATATAGAATGAAAGCCAGCTGCCTGGTGAATCTGCACCGACTTGGCTCCCTGCAGCAGAGCGAGAGAGAGGGAGACAGAAAAGGCGAGGTCAAGACACGACGTGGCTGAGAATGAGTCGAGCTGGGACCCTGCATCGGAGGGATCGTGTTGCAGAGGGGCTCAGCCAAAGCTGGGGGAGCAAGTGGGGATGGGTGGACAGAGAAGACCTCTCGCATATGTCGGATAGACAAGTAGAATAAAAGCTGCACCCTGGACCGACAGTGTTACGTAAGCGCAGCCTTTTGAGACGCTTTTCCACCCTGTTTTCTTTCCACTTAATCAAACTCTCCTTTTCCTACATCTCCACCGCAAAGATGAGACCAGCTGATGTCCTGCAGAACATCTGGTGTCTCAGCAATGCGCAGACATATAAGACATAATGTTTTTAACAATTAACGTAAGAAGAAGTTACAATTGTCTTTTCGTTTCTTAAAGGTAGACGTCTTTGTGGGTCATGACCTTTGACCTGAATCAGACTCACAGCAGTCCACGTAGGTTGGACGCGTTTCTGAGCTTCCCAAAAGACTCAGTGGAGAATGCAGACTGCATGTGGCATGTGGTCAGGTATGTAGGGAGCAGGGTGGACTCCTCCCCAGCTCTCCTTTTTATTTATTCCCCTCACAAATACCTCCATCACTTCTTTTGTTCGTACACCGTGAGTACCTGAGCACCAAAGTCATGTTTGGATGATGCCAACTACTTTGTTTACAGTGCACTAATGCATTTTGGAGCATTGAGACCACATCAGTAATAAAACTAATTTCCCCTCCACCAGCTGGTGTCTGTGTCGTATGTTAATGTTATGGCTTGCAGACATCTTTGGACTATCACAGTCCTTTGGGAGACATATACATGTGCAGGAAGGAGTTATTGTGTGTATATGCAGTGCAGGTGGCTTGACAATGACTGAGTAACTGCATTTGCTCTCATCCCTCCCACCGTCTATTAGAGCTTGTTTACGCTGGAGGGCTATCTGTCCATGGATGGGGCTCCCATGTTTGGACAGTCTCTAATGGGGCTGTAGGCCGTCATATAAACGCACTCGTTAAAGGAAGGAAATTTGTGTCTTTCTGGGACAAACACAACCTTAGACTTAACGAGGTAAATGCTGTTTATAGGTTCAAAGGGATGAACTTAGCCCTGGTTCCACTGTGCCCGAGAGCTTTCAAGTGAAACATGTCCAATAATAAAGTCATCATGATGACGGAGGAGGCTGTAGAAAAATATACTTTTATACAGAGAACTGTATATAAGTATATACATTGTACTTATGTTGGGTTTGTGTATCCACAAGAATACAGGAATGTGTGTGCATGAGTGTGTGTATGTGTGTGAGTGTATGTTGGCGTGTGAATAAGACATGAAGATTGACTTGCAGAGCTCCAGCTGCTGCACACAGAGAGCCAGAGAACACGAGGCACGGGTCCAGCCAGCTGATCACCACACACACCCTTCACCTTCTGCCACTTCGCTCCAAGTAGGACAACCCCAGCAGGGCCCGGGCGGGAATGTGCACAAAAACCCCATGACAATGCACAGGTACGAATTAGTTATCCAATAGTAATTATCCATGCAGCGAACACGCCTTCCCAGCCTGTGTGAGAACTGACTGAACTGACAGTGTTTTGCAAGTAATAAGCGTGAGTTCAGCCAAATTTGCACATGAAGCGAATGTCTGTCTTTGAAAGTGTTGGACCAGCTGACAAGTCGACACACATTTAGCCAATTGGAACATTAACAAAGGCAAGTCCCAGTGCAGTTACACTCTAATGCTGCTCGAGATGGAAGTGATGACTGAATGTACCTGGGATTTATTTATACTACCTCCTACATTGTATGCAATTTTAACCTGTTTCTAATATAAATACACACATTTGCTATGTGAAATGTGTGTGTGAATGAAAATATCACACATGTAGTAGGATGCACAATTAAAATTTGAGTTACATAAAAGTACATTTACAGCAGAGGTGGGAACTGAATGACTGATCATGCATGTTTGCATAAGTTTAATGAAAGACCACTATCATTTGATTCAGCTCGAGATTTCTTTACATCTCATGTGCAGCTGAATATTCAGAATTGGGGTTTGTTCCCAGAAGATAAAAAAAAACGTACCAAATAATTTACGATTAAAGGATACATAATTTTATGATGCCAGAGAGACAGAGTGGGCCTGCAGCCAGCAGCCACAGTCTCTGTTATGGAACATGACTGTGGTGCTGAGGTCTTTTGATAAACAGCCACAGAGCTGTTAGGCCAGACCAGTGGAGACTTGTTTAAGTGACAGCATTTGGGTTTCACACTGGGCTTCGAGTCGGTGTTGTAACACATTGCTGTTGAAACTGCAGGGATGGCCACAGTTCAAAAATAACCTCACACCCACCGGCGCTGTTCGAGGGATTTGGGTTTCTTCTGAGTTTGTTGGATGACGTGTAACGCACAAGTATTTTACAATTCATGCACAAATTGAAATTTGCCAAAAGAAAGAAAGAAAGTGTGAAGTATTCCCAAAGCACATTGGCTAATCAGGTTTATATTTATTATTCCTTTTGCATCTCTTATCTCTTTCTCAAGCCAGACCTCTCCACCCACCACAGAAGAATTGAAATCACTTACTAAAACAGTGTCACGTTGAGTTGTTATGGGAAGTAGCCTAACATGTTTGTCATGGAATGGTTTAGCTTATTTCATCTATAATGAGGCCAGGTGACCTGGCACACATCCAGAGCCTGTTTGATTGTAATGGGCAAAAGGTCCTGTCAATGATCAAAAAGTAGGCCATGAAATATATTCAGTATGACGACCTCACTGCAGTGGTTTCTTATCATCACCTCTTCCCCCACATGGCTGAGGAGATGGGTTAATCATCTCATGTGGGGAAAAAAGTAGTATTTTGTAATTTGTCTTTGAAGCAAATATAAAATAATTGTTCCGAATGTTTTTCCTGAATCAGTGGAGGTCAACTTCCCCATCACGCAAGAATTTGCTCTATGATCTCTCCAGTAATTCTTTGCCTGTGAACCCCATTGGCACAGGAATGCTAATACAGATACAGACATATAATGCTACAGTGAATGAAGAATGGAAAAGACAAAGGACAACAAATTCTGTAAATCCATCCATCTGTACCACTTCACCTCTGACAGTTGTGTGTGTAATTCTGCCTGACGTTGGCCAGGGTACACTGTGTACAGGTTTGCAGCCCGTCACTCGACAAACAACCATCTTTCCTCACATTCACACCAATTTAGAGTCTCCGATGAACCTAACCCCAATCTGCATGTCTGTGGAGTGTGGGAGGAAGAAAACCCCCTGCACACACACAGACAACATGTAAACATCAGACAGACTGTGGGATTCAAACCAAGGGACCTCATGCTATGAGGCATCTGTGCCAACCACTACACCAACATGCCCCTCAAGTCTATAATGTAAAAACAGGAGAGGTGACAAAGGTTGCTTCTTGAATTCATTTATTTCAAAATTATTTATTCTTATTTTTAGAATAGAATAGAATAGAATAGAATAGAATAGAATAGAATAATGCCATTATATATTATACAACGAAATGAGAGCCACTATAAATATAAATACTGCACAAGCAATGTTTACATCTATTTATTTTATATTTGTTATTGTTATTTATTACAATGCATGTAGCTTCACTCTCCAACTTAAGGAGACAACGTAACATTAAGCATAAAGAAAAATAACGTCTCGATGCTGACTCCTAGTGGCCCAACCATGTCACCGCAACTATATACGTCATCAACGAAGCGACGAACGGCTTCGCGCGTGCGCGGCAGTTGCAGCTGACATTTCAAACTGGTTGGCGGTTAGTTGGAAACGTAGACGGAAACAAACGCAAAAAGAGCCCCGTTATCGATAATTACAAGATAAAAACAGTGTTACGAACATGACGAGCACACTGAAAGGCATCACTCTGAAAGGGAGCGCAGAGCTTGTCGCTGAGTTCTTCTGTGAGTATTTAAACAGGTTATTCGGTGTGTTGTTTCCCGCAGCAGTCTCTTGTGGACGATGTGGACGCATGCGATGCTAATGCTACTACACGGCTGAAACAGACATGATGAAGAGATCAGTTTTGTGTTTGGTGTGTTAAATATGCCAGATTCACCAGGGGAATTAGCCCAACGTATACTAGCTGTATGTAGCTAGTACAACCATTGCTACACATGTTAAGCTCACACTATGAATGTACATATACACTCCTTCATTTAGCCCCAAATTAATATTTCACACATGTAGTGCTGCATACTGTGAAATCATATGTTGGTCGTGATTTTCGAATTGTTATACAGGACATTTTCATTGATTCTAATACAGTGTTATTTGCTGATAGTTCTGTTAGTCAGCTGACTGACTCACTGAATCCCTTTGTCCACCACAGCGTTTGGCATCAACAGTATCCTGTACCAGCGGGGCATCTATCCTCCTGAGACTTTCACCCGAGTCACCCACTATGACATGAGCCTTCAGCTCACCACTGATCCCAAACTGAAGAACTACCTCACCAATGTGGTGTCTCAGCTCAAAGGTAGCCTCGGGGATGTCCTCACTACTTCTCATGCTGCATTGTCCAGGGGATTTCCAACTCAAATGGGTCAACGGTTGCATACAGCACATCAGATACACCCACACACCATTGTCTTTTATTCTTCCTGTTGGTCACTGTACATCTGTTTGCCAAAGTGGACACAAATGTAATGAGATGACTGCCTAAGTTTCTATCGAGAAATCCACCGTTTTCATGACAGATAGCCCACCAAAAATCTCATATGTTTTGACACACAGCCACAATGCAACCATAAATTAGCCTTTGTTAATAGAGTAATGATACTGTTTTTAGTGTTTTTGATTGATAAGTTAATGTTAAATGTAGACATTTGAGTGATATGTTTTTGTCCTGACCTGAATAAGGGTGGTATTGCATGAGACTTACAGGTTGTTCTGTGTTATAGAGTGGCTGTTTGAGTGCACAGTGCAGAAGCTGGTGTTGGTGATCACATGCCTGGAAACCAGCGAGGTGCTGGAGAGATGGCAGTTTGATATTGAGTGTGACAAGTCAGCCAAGGAGAGCAGGTCAGCTCCTCTGTTCTCTCTGTGTCCTCAACACCTTGTAAACCTGTAGTTTATTCAACAGCAGTTGACTCTCAATAATGATGATGAAGTTATACTGATCTCTAAGATGTAAAGAGGTAAACATTTTTTATTTGTGTTGTGTCTTTGGATGGGAGTCATCAGATACCAGTAGGTGGCAGTCATGACACATTTATCAGTTTGTTTCTGGTGATATATTATTTTAGTAATTATCTCATTGAAGAGACAGACCCAAACCAACAATAACATGATCATACTAACAAGTAGTGTGCGTGTAGCTCATCTGTTGCCCAGAATCTATTAATGTAAATAAATTAACTTATTTATGTATGAATTTCTCCAGTGTTTATGCCCTATCTTTGAATAATGTGCTTTTATTGCGTTTTCCCCAGTGCTCCCAGAGAGAAGTCCATCAAAACCATTCAGGATGAGATCCGCTCCGTCATCAGGCAGATAACAGCCACAGTTACTTTCCTGCCACTCCTAGAAACGCCATGTTAGTAACCAGCAAACTTCACTGTGCCTTATTTTCACTTTTTTTTGTTCTGGTCATGTGAATGTGACAGTCGGCTAGTCCGTTAACCCTGTTGTTCTGGCCTCCTCCAGGTGCGTTTGACCTCCTGGTCTACACAGACAAAGACCTGGTGGTTCCTGACAAGTGGGAAGAGTCAGGGCCTCACATCATCGACCAGTCAGAGGAAGTGCGTCTGCGTTCCTTCACCACCTCCATTCACAAGGTGAAAAGCATGGTGGCATACAAGAAGATGGACTCCATTTAAATGTCCACGAAACGCCATCATCTGTGTATAGCACAAACCACTGCCCTTATAGAAAACAGCTGTATTTTCTACTCTTTGTGCTTCTTTGCTTTCCCTCTGTGGACTTCAACCTGTTTTGTAAAGAATGTGAAGACTATTTCTCTCCACACTGATGTAAATATTTCTCAGTGGCAGTGGTTTTTCTGTTTTCTTTAACGTTGTTTCCCCCTTGTCTCTCACAATGTCAAACTCTGTTTTAGACGCGAGTACTTTATATGTCAAAGTTTTATAAAATGTTGTTAAAAAATAAATATCAGTTGGCTATATCAATCAGGTTCTTTTATGGTATCACTATTTTTGATCAAGAGGTGGCAGTGCAAGACAAACTGAACTATGAGTCTCAAGTATGCTCATGTGTGTCTTATATGTGTTTGTAGTGTTTTCAAACTTCTAAAACAATACACCGAACACATAGAAGATAAGCATTAATCTTTAATTGGACATACTTGGATCACAGTGTTCAGTGGTGTTGACGGTTGCAGATGTGAAACACCTCCTTCATAACGGTACCAAACCAGCATATTTGATTTTCACCTGCAGTAGACAAGTCTTGTCTTTTATGTTTTTTTAAAAAGCCTTTCACTGGTGTAATGCCCTCTCATGCACATGCAAAAAAAACTGAAACAACCCAGAGACAGAAGCAGTGAGAGATTTTTTTTTTTTTTTTGGAAAAAGCACAGAGTTTAGGCTACAGGCACATGAACTGCACTCCTGGAGACTTCATCTGAGTACAAAACAACCACAGATACAAATGAGCTTTCCGAGCATGTGCATCTACAAAAGTGCTTTAGTCAAGACCAGACACTCTGGCCTAGTATTTGTTGCTGTTAACAAAATGCACACGAGTGGCACCTGTTTTTGTGCGTACAGTTTACTAAAGTTTTGTACAAGTGAGTGATGGAAACTGAATGTGGAAGTGTGTAATCCCTGTTATTTTCTGGTAACTGAAAACTAGTGGTAACAAACAAAACGTGAAGGTACGGTACATTTCGAAGCAGAAGGTGAAATCTTGTTTTAGTGGGAAACACACCGCTGTTCTCATCCACTCTTATGGATCCGGTGGCAATGGTGGTTGGGCAGATTTCCTCAAAGATGGATTAAAAAACACTGCAGCTCGTACTGTTTTGTGTGTCAATGAGTCCCAGCCATTTGGATTCCCCTCTCAAAATGACTTAATCACAGGTTAGGGAGTGTGGAATTGACACTCAATCTTTTTTTGTTTTTTGGTATAAAATCTTTTTATAATACCAAAAAGAAACAATAGAGTATCAATGTGCACAAAGCTGGTGGAGAGTGTTTTTGGGAAAGTTTTTAAAACTTACTTTCAAAATGGTTTATAATTAATTAATTAAACATTTTGAGGCAGATTTCTAAACAGCATATAAGGACTTTGGCTTCTTAGAATGAAAATGTTTTTTTCTGAATTTGACATGTTAATCAAAACTAGAAAGCAGTGGAATATCTGCACCATTCAACAGTGTTTGGTTATAAAAAACAGGATGTAAAAAAATTGCCTCTTACTGGGGGAAAGCTTAAATGGGCTCAGAGAAATCTGGACAGATAAAATATACTTTTTTGAATTGTGAATTGGTCCTATTTTATCAGAACAAGGCAGTGGAAGAATCCAGACCAATTTCCATTTGAAATCGCAGGCCTAGTCTTTGGCTATTTTACATTAAAACACAGTACATTTCCAAATGTCATCAGAAAGAGTTGCTCCTAAGAAAGATCTTTTTTTATATAAAAAAAAAAAGCAAAGATGGGATTTTTAAATATGAAATATTATTTTTCCTACATTAAGAATTGTGTGCTCTTGACAAAAGGATGACCTTACAATATAGAAACTCTAATAAATATATAAAACAAAAATAAATATGCAATAGTTTAGACAATGAGTGAAAACAACATGTTACAAAACCTCTTGTAGTGTGTCTGCTGTGATTAAAGAAATATTTAACAAGCATATCAGAATATTGTGATACTACAGTATGCTGAGTATATAGTCCACTGGAATTGGTGCTGATCCCTAGGGATCTATATGTTTTACCCTTCAGTGATCACCTAAAATCCACTACCTGTGAGAGATAGTGTGTGTGAGACTTCAAGATGAAAGCCACTCTGTGCAAAAATAACAACGGCTATTGTAATAAATATAGCTTAGTGTCAACTCCGGTATTGTCTCTGGTGAGTGACAGCTATAGATAAATGGTGACATATCACAAGTCTCACGAAGCTTAATGAAATTAGCACACTCTCTGTTACTTCACTTCAAATCATTATGTTAAACTAAGTGTTTGTTATTTCTATCTAGGGATTTAAGAACTCGAGTCTTAGCTTTATACACGGCTGACCATTTCTAGTATGTTCTTACTGAAGTTATTGAGAAAACTGGGAAAATGGCAGAACGTGGGCTGTCTGGCTCTATAGATGGCTGTATCGGTATGGTCCTTACTGAAAAAACTCAACATCAGTGAGATGATTTGCTTGTTATGATTCCTGACATTTCGTGTTGCAATCCTTTTTTTACACAATCTGCAGTCACAGGGTTAAAATCCATCAACTAATTAAACTAACCTTACTTTATAATAGTGTGATCACTCAAACATGATGCAGGTGGCAGACAATAAAATTAATATACTGTTGAATACTTACAAAATAATTTCCCTAACTTCCAATCTATTTAGAATTTTACTATTTACGGTAAATTAATTGTGATAATAATCAATTCAAAATGAATTGTTACTCTAGCAAAACAATATAAGCTCATGAGATATTGAATATTTTTGTATTTGTTTGTTGATTTGTTGATAGCGTTATAGACCAAAGGTGAAGCATCACTATGAAGTACAGTAGCCCACCTCTTCTCTGTACCCTGAGCATATTAGCACTATCTTTTGTAACTATTTCTTATGTATTCCGCGTTGCTGTTCTATTCCCAGATCTGAATAATAATGGGCTTGATGAATAAAAGTCAATTATTGCATAATGAATTAAATGAAGAATGGAGAGACATATGAGAATAAGAAAGAAAATTTGAAAAGTAACATTATACTTATCAAAGTTTTGGGCACAAGTTGAATCTATGTCCTCTGAGACTGCTTCAGCCATCAAACCACCATATAAAGGTTTATCATCACTTTCCACTCTCAAACTGTTATTTGTTCAAACTTTATATTATACTAATTTCATGAAGCTTTGTGAGACTTATGGAGATTTGTGTTGTGTTGAAAAGCCATTTGGCCTTTGAGATCACACCAAGCCATTGACCAGTCCCTTCTCACATTCCTCAGCCAAACGCTTCCAATTCTGCCGGTTTTTCTGACAGCCCTCCAACAAGGGCGAGCAGTACTCAGACATGCCAGCCAATGTCTGTGACAAGAACAAAAGACATTTTATTTGAAGGAAAACATATAATATTAATTTATTTAACTGCAAGACTGACTAAATAACAATGTCTTTCCAATAAGTGGAAAATAAAATGATGAATGTCCACCATTAAACCAGGTAGAAACGTGGCTTAATTACCTCATATAACTGAGTGCAAATGGCATCAATGAAGGAAACCTGCATGCTCGGAATCTTATCTCTTTTTTCACGATTCATCAGGTCCTAAAGAGGAGGGATGGAAAAAGAGAGGTCATGTCGACTTCATCAGAGGAGGACAAAAAGATGTCTGCTGATTAATCCATTATCAGAATTGTCAACAAATAATCTACTTGATTAATTGTTCATTTCAATATTAAGCCTGGGATATATTTAAAAATTAATCAAAGTATACATTATAAAGTATACATTCTATAGATGTTTGCTATAAACATCTAAGGAGAGGTTTTGTTCCGTACAGGAACATCTGGAGTGGTATAAAATACAACTTACAATAGGTTCAATGTTCAGCTCTCTCCTCTCCTTATCTCCCTGTTCAAAGAACTCAGTGGCCACCAGCTCTGCAATCTGCATCACAGACAAAAGAACGATGACCTTCACATGGAATATTTAGGCAAACATATTCTGAAAATGCAAACAAATGAGGATACATCAAGGACTCGTCAATTAGTATATGACATTTCATCTTGCTGCTACATTGTTGTACCTCGGAAACAGGCATGTGTGTGTTAGTCTGAACTGTACTGGAGGTATGATGAAACTGTAACACCCTACACGGCTGATCATGGGAGTGGGGTTAAAACGTCGTGTCACTTAGATTACATACTTAGTTGGTGCCAAAATAAACAATGTGAAACGTAAATATACTGATATGACCGGAAATACTAAACAATACACTTTTTTAATAAAAGGAAACGGCAACTTGAGGCAACACATTGGGAAAAGAAGCAAAAAACAAAAGGAAAGTAGAAAAGGCCTAGGAAGCAGGGAGAAGTCTGGCAACGGTATCTGCGCTATGTTAATAGTCTCCGTGTGTTTGCAGAGAAGTAAATGAGCTCTGACTGCAGCCTCAGGCTCCAATCAGTATCACTCTGCGTGTATGTGTTTGTTATGGCCATGTGTCGCTCAGTGATTAAGTCTGTAATCAAGGCTCAGCACTATGGAGGTGCAACGGGAGGCACTTTGTCTTGATTTACTTTCCCTCACGTCAGTCACGACGTCCACACAGCAGAGCAAGTCAGCTTCACGTCAAAATACTAACTCGACAGCCCCGCACTATTTTATAGGGCTTCCAACAACAGCAGGACAGAGTGTGTTTCTGTTTACATTGGAAGTTGCATGCGCAAACGTATTCCACATGTTCATGATCGGCACTGTTTGAGCACTGTTTGCCTCACTGGTCATCGAAGAGAAGCCAAGAGTCGGCTGTCCCTCTTTCGAATTCCTGAAAAGCAGACAAAGCTAGACAGGGGGCGGTCAAACTGTACGTCGAACGCCACAACTGGATGTCAAACCATATCAAAAAACTAATGTTATGATATGAGAAACAATTGCCCACACGAGCATAATCCTTCTTTGCCTTGGACAAGTCGTGCTGCTTCACCGAGACAGTTGTAGAAATAGTAGAAAAGTGTGAAATAGTTTGATACGGATATGATTTCAGTTGGAGGATGGCAAAAGATATGTCTTGTTTTGAGACTTTAATGGGTTGACATGTAACGTGTGAGAAGATTGAAGCGGGTAAAGAGATATACTTTTGATTAACTTTGTTTGGGATTGAACAAAAGGGTTATATTTGTGGGCCACGAAATGGAAACAATGTGCTGAAAGATGCTAAAAGCTCTATTGAGCTTCATGCAACTACACTGTTGTGAGTAATCTTCCCTTAGGTTTTGCTAGATGAGATGCAAAATAGGACGCAGATAGGACGCTAATGTGCCGTTTTTATTTGTGAGGACACATTTGCACGTGTTCA
The DNA here is from genome assembly GCA_016785345.1 of Trinectes maculatus. NCBI lineage: Eukaryota > Metazoa > Chordata > Actinopteri > Pleuronectiformes > Achiridae > Trinectes > Trinectes maculatus. The sequence goes on from JAFBJQ010001448.1 coordinate 549,277, forward strand.
CATTTACAACCAGGGGTGTTTTTGAAGGCGTCATCCGAGGACACAGCTGCAAAGTTTATTAATGAGCATTCAGTTGCCAACACACATAAACGCACTCACGCAAATATACAGAGCATCTCTTCTCTGTGTTTGTGGCTTTTAATGAGGTGCAGATAAACGAAAGTCACCAGGGAGAAACTACAACAGATGCACAGGCTCATGATGGCTTATTATGTGTGTGTGTGACACACACGCACACACACAAAAAGAGTGAGAGAGTGGAAAAAATACTGTATATAAATTAGATTGTCTTTACCCTCTTTTGCACTGGCCAGGGCTTAGTGATGGCTGAGATGTCACATGCAGTCATTAACATTGACCTGCAGAGGGAGACACATGGACACATATTGATCCTAACAGTTCCCAAACCTGGGTTAAAAAAATTACTAATTCATAAATTGTTACATTATGTCACAAAATGCAAATGAGCTTGTGATGTATTAGTAAATCATTGCTGTTGCACCACAGGGCAACTTCCTGAAGAGCTGCAGGCACCGTGATGTTGCCAGATTGTGTTGCCAGAATATGCTTAACTACGATAACCACATCCAGAGACATTGTATTACACATAAAAAGATACTGTGTGTTATGGATTGTGTTGCTATTTTCCTCTGATTGTTGGAAAACTTGCATGAGAATGATTCCTAAAATGTCGAACATTTCCTTTAAGATTAAAGCGCCTGGGCCATGTGTGTGTTGGTGTGTTGGTGTGTAACCTCAGTAAGTCTCGGTGGTGTTCGTCCTCCCAAACAAACTGGTTGTTCTTAGTGAGCTCAAAGAACTCTCCTCGCCTCCTGGACACACACACACACACACACGTGCGGGCACACACAATGACACATGAGATGAATAAATTATTATATCAATTAAATCAATTCAACACTTCAGTAGAAGAAAGCTAAAATAGGAGTTAGATGACCTCAGTCTCTAAAATATGAGTCACATGACCTTACTATACCTCTATTATCCAACCCACTGGCATTTGTCTCAGCCACTACACTAGATTGAAATAAGCTTGTAGTTATTATTGTTTTACTGTGAGGTATAATTTAAACTCTATTTGACTTTCTGTCTTAGGCAGTTTGCAAAAACAAAGAGTGGATATACTGTAGGTCTCGCTATGCAACATGAAATGTTTGACTGTAATAGCCCAGAATCAGCTGATGAGACAAATTTATGAGATTGAATTTAAGATGACTTACTTTTTCTAGTTAAAATAATATATCGAGCCTCATGAAAAATTGTCAACTGTTCACTTTGCTGTATCACCCCAGTAAAAATCCGACATGATTACTACTCTTATCTTCGCTACTACTATTTTTTTTCTTCCTCCCTCTTTCTACCACTCTCCAGTCAGATTTCCATCTGGACTTGACGTCTGGTACCTACTTCATGTACAGGGCCAAGTCGGTGGCCAGAATAGCCCTCTCGATCATCTTCAGAGTGGTCTTGTACTCGTCCAGGGAGAGACCGCTTAGGATTTGGTTTCCCTGGAGAGAGACAGAGAAATATAGAATTAGAAATAGAAAACAGCCCTGCACGTTTTCTTTTCATGATTTATACATATGCAAAGTGTAAATGTATGCAAAGTGAGATAGACGTTTCACACACAAACAAATTAAACAACTGTGTCCAATCCTTATGTTCTGAGTGATGTCATGTGCGTATGTAAACACATTATTCCATGTCCCTTTTTCCTCAAGTGCTTGTAAGAGTGTATAATTGCACTAATGCTTATCAATGTGTATGTGCAATGTGGTGTGTGTGTTTGTGTGTAAGTGTGTGTGCATTTGCGTGAGGTTGTGTCTGCGTGTCAGTATAGTTGGGAGTGTATTTAGAGTTTGCTTTGAGGCCATAAAGCTCATAACAGGCTGTAAAAGTGATAGTATTTTATTGGGCTATCAGAGTCTTCCATGGTTTCTAGCTGGAAATCAGAACAGACATAATAAATAAGGCAGAGAGAGCCAGGATCCTGCAGCAAGCAGACAACGGCATGAAAACCTGTCAACAGCCACTATCAAACTGCTGTTTACCTAAAAGCCTAAAGCTGGACAGAACTGAACTGTGACCATTTATGTTGCTAATGTCTGATTACATTTTTATAGCTGGGATCTGACAGCTGGCACTGACAATGCTAAAGAGTTACATTTATGCTACAGTTAAACCACGCTGGCAAATATAGCTCCCAGTAGGACCATTGCAGTAAAGGGTGGAATAGTGACTGAGGAGGTATTGAGATACCAAAGTGCAATCAAATACGTTTTGGCTTCACTTTTGGGAGATATACTTTCATCCATCTTTATATTCAGCCTATGGGATGAACTAACCCTTTCAGGCCTACATATACTATATGATCAATAGCTATGAAGCTTTATTGTTTCCAATAAACCTCACTTCGACATGATATGTGACCCAGTAACAAATGTGTTTATATTACACATCACTTGCACTGTGCACGCTATGTACTGTACCATAGAGTTTGTGTATACAGTGTAAATCATGTCATAAAGCACCTGACATGGAGGCTGATACTGTTATACCTTGTCTACACTTTTAGCACGTAAGATAGTAACATCATGTTCATGATGTTGTATTTGTTAGATTTGTCAGATGTGTATTTGGGAACCACCAACCTCTCCATAAAGAGTAGTGTTGCAACAAACTTTAATCTAGTTATGTGTAAATTTCCACCCAGTAAAGACTGAAGTTAAACATGAAACACAAACTATCAGTTCTACTGACAGCTGGGTTCAGTTCCTGGTAGGAAGGCCTACAGTTGAGTGCCAATGAGGGATATAATTTGGAGTCTCCACTACTTGGCACAAAGAAGTTCCCAGTGCATAAAAGGCTTCAGTGAGGACAAACATACTACTTATTACATTACTCAAAAAACATATTGCTTTATGTGCTCAACATTTTTATTGAATTATGGGAAATCTATTCCATTGCTAGTTTTTATTACTTTCCACATTACATTATAGGCAGTTATTAAATTATCAGTTTCTACAGTGGTTTTTTTGGCATTGGCAGTGGATTTGCCTCTGCAAAAAAGCCTGACCACCCATTAACTGAAGCCTTTACCATAAACCAAAGAATATGGACATCTAGTATATGCTGTTGCAGGATGATGGTTAACTGGAGACCTAATATATTACATGCAAAAGAGTGCTGTGCTTTTCAGCACTCACAGTGATTTTCAACCACTGTACCGTGAGAGATCGTCAGGTGTGCTGTGGGAAATTGTCCAATTTCACTTAATTTGTCAAAAAAATATTTAGTCACTGCAAATGATTGTTTGTGCCTGTGTTATGGCCCGAGGGCCAGGGCTATATGTTGTCAGGCGCATTGATGACATGTCTGCAGACATCGAAAGTGTTGTTTTGGAAACTTTTTGTAACATTTTCTAACTTTTTTGATTGCTGGTGTGCCACGGGATTTTGTTTAATATAAAAAATGTGCCGTGGCTCAAAAAAGGTTGAAAAACACTGCTTTAGAAAATGTAAGGATTTTGTAATTGTACCATGTAGGAACACCAATGAGAAGATTGAGATGGAGCCTTTTGGTCTTGAGCTCAGCTGCTGAACACTGAATCTTGTGCAGCCGTGAAAGCACAACAAGTGTTGTGTGTTGCATAACCGTGATGAAGACAGCAACTGAGAGAGGAGACAATTTGCCTAATGTTTTCAGTTACCTTCTGCCTTCGTCACGCAATACTTATATCCATCATGATCGTACCGACCCTTCCTATGCCACACTGCAATAGAGGAAGTGAAAATTCCCACTCTCATTTTCATTTTGTGTATGTGTGCTTTGTTTGTGTGTGCGTGTGCGTGTGTGTGTGTGTGGCTGAGTCGGTGCACCTACAGGGCCGTTGAGGATCATGAGGCACTGGTCGAAGTGGTGGTGCTCCATGGTGGAGTGGCAGTAGAGCTGGGCCAGTGGGTGATCGCTCCTGGACACACACACGCACGCACGCACGCACGCACGCACGCACGCACGCACACACACACACACACACACACACACACACACA
>JAFBJQ010001448.1:553672-618261 GCA_016785345.1 Trinectes maculatus
TAATGGGTGTGAGGTTGGACCCAAGAACAGCACAGACTGACACCAGAGTAGGAACAGTTTAACAGTTTATTGAACAACCGAGTTGCAAAAATCCACAGCCAACACACAGGCAAAAGTTCACAAGCTGATCCAAAGCTCCAGGGAGGAAATCCAGCAGAACAGAAACAGGCAAGGGGCGAGCAGGCAGAGGAGTCAGGGACAGAAGGCTGGTCGGGTTACCTGGGCAGAGACGACGAGGACGGGTCAGGGACGAGCAGAGTTGAAACCAGGGAAGCAATCCGGAAATAAGTGCGCGAGAGCTTAGCATGCTGCTGAAGTCAATCTGGCAAAGAGTGAGGGGAAAGTGTGGGTTTAAATCTGGTGAGGGAACACAGGTGAAGGTGGTTGGACTGATGAGGTGGGAGTGGCCGGCAGGTGAGTGGAAAAGTACTGCAGAACTGGCAGAAGGAATGAAACCCAGGAGCGGATCATGACAGACACATTTTGTTTCTTATCTCATAGCATTATAATTCAATGCCATTGTTCTTCTGTAGGACTCTAATACATAATATTTATATATTATGTCCTTTGAAAATAATTTTAGTAAGCAAATTCCTAGTATAGAATTGATTTAAGGATTAATGCATTGTCAGTGATAGGACGTACGTTGGCATTATAAATATATTCAGAAAGATGTGGGAATTAACTACGTTTCAAGTGAACATGAACGTCTCTTGATCGTTTTCCGTTGTTGTCAAGTTTTATTGGGTGTCAAGGTGTAAATATGTTCCTATCAGCGAATCAGCGTCAAGTGGAAGGCTCTTAGTCCCACCCCTCCGCTAGAGTGACTTGACAAGTAAATTAAAGCATAGCGATGGGATAAAACTGCAGGGAGAGGATAAAGTGCAGTTTAAAATTAATTGCTCGCTGTTAAATAAATGTATATATACAAAACTAAACTCAGGGGATTTTTATCAGTGTATATCCTGTTGAACAGTGAAGCGGGTAAAGTCTGAAGCAAGTTTTCTGTTAGCAAGTTTGCTAAATTAGCATAAAGCTGCAGGTGAATTGTTGATAGCTAATTAGCCTACACCCTCATACTAACAGGGGACTTGGAGAGTACGCCCAGGAAACACTTCACGGAGCTTCTCATTGAGTATGAACCAGAAAAAAACATTCAGAATGAATATACAGTATTTTTTTTATGATATTCATTGTTGTTTTTATCTTTTGGAAAGTTTCCTTCTGAGACTGCCCCTTGCTTATGCTGTGGTTATCTCACATGCAGGTGGAGCAGGCTCTACAAATAACCTGCATAGACACATTAGAACTGTACATCCATCAGTGCACTTGGAAGAAAAAGTAAGTAATGAATTTTACACATAATTTTACATTATTTTTAGTAATAAATTAAAATAAGCAACAAGAAAATCTGAGCCACATGGGAGAGCCACAATTGGTGGGCATGACTAATAATAATAATAATAATAATAATAATAATAATAATAATAATAATAATAATAAAAACGCAATGGTTATCTGGTCAGCTTAGCCTTATGGCTGTGTTGCTAAACTGACCTGTAAGCGTCCTGATTTGAGAAGGGTGAACATGCACTGGGCTGTGTTGAAGGCATGTCTCCAGTTGTGATAAGCCACATTCTTCCTGTAGTTCTTCTTCACACTCAGAATCCACTGACAGAGATTCTGCAGGAGAGACACAGCGCAGAAAGAACTCTCTTCAGCTCAGGCACTTTCATCGTTATCCGACCCATAGCCAAGTTCTCCCTCTCAGATCTTTTGTGTGTGTGTGTGTATATGAGTGAAGTTCTAAACGTTTAAGTAGGTTTGTCACTTTGAAACTCCATTATGCCAAGGTTTTGTTGATTTGTTGCTTAAATTGACGTACTGCAGAATACACATAAGAATATTCGTAACACAGCTTCAGGTTTCTTGACAGCACAGTGTAATTTTGTGTGGTAGTGGCATACACAGATCGAACAAACAAATGTGCTTTTTTATTTTGTTACCACAAAAAAGTCACAACACTGTCAGCCAGTAAACCTAAAGAGCCTATTTTAAAGAGCCTATTTTAATCTCTGCACCACAAGATCCCAAAGCATTAATCAGTTCATCAAATTAAGCAATCAGTTTTGGCTTATTTTCTCCACATGGATCATTAAGCACTCATTTACCATTATCAAAAATGACTATACATGATTATGTAAATTAGCTTTGTGATTAAATAAACTTATAATTGAAAGGAAATTACTTGTTGCACTGTAAGGATGTGATGCTCGAGGGTGGTCAGTGTGTCAGTTCCCAGTTTGAATGTCAAAATGACAGGCTGCGCTGCTGGAGGGACCTAATCACCTCCAATCAAAGCTTCTCTTTATGAGACCTCTCTGCACTGGCACTCTGGAGGTCAGCCACCAACATACAAGGACCTCTTCACATGGAGAGTGTGCTGCAGTTGTGAGACAAACTCACCAGCAACTGCGCATCGCTGGCACCAATGGGGAGATTAACAGTGGCTGGTCTGACAGGCAGTGGTAATGAAGGGAAGGGTTTTAAGTGTATGATGGTGATTTGTGTGTGTGTGTGTGTGTGGACTCCTGGGGCTATTGCTTAAGGATGCAGGCAAATACACAAATATTAATGATCAGCTGTAATGTATCATCCTGCACACAAATACACTCCCATGTTGCAACAATCTAATGCTGCTCACAATGTAAAGCAGATTCTTTTCTGGCATCAATAAAATGGGAATCTGCTCTTTTTCCATGACGTAGAAAAACCACAACACCGTCAGCATGTTGTGCTGTTGTCTGTTGTAAACTTATGTGGTTCTGATGTGTCCTTGTTATCCTTTATAATAACAATCCCTTGGAGATCTTGCGTATTTGTGTTTAATGACCATTGTGCTTCAATTATGTCTTAATTGGTTCACAGTGTATGTAATTAAGTTTGTATTTTTGTTAACATGAATCATGAAGCTGAAGTGAATGCGTAGGATCAGATATAATTTATATGAATACCATTTTTGGTCAGTTCTTACCGTGTACTTCATCTGGAAGTTCTGGACCAGGTTGAGGTCAACAAACATGCGGATAGTAGCCAACGTGGTTTCATTATCTGACAGGTCAAAGTCACTGAAGCTGAAGTCCAAGAGATGCAATGACTGGGCAGACGGAACTGTAGATACCTTTAAAACACAATACACACAAAAGAATGTTTAGTGTAGAAATTACGCAGATATACTTAACATACACACCTAAATAGCAAATAATAATAATAATAATAATAACAATAATAATAATAATAATAATATCATTATCTCCACTGCTGACACGCACATTGTGCATTTGTTGCTGCAGTAATGTGCAATAAACAAAAAGCATAAGAGAGTGTAACATCTACTCAGGGCCATTGACTTTCTATGCATAAACGGATGTAGCGTAATTTGCTACATCTCATGTATTATTTTTGTTTTTATTATGTACACTTACACCAGCTACCTCATGTCAAGCAGTGTTACCTCCAGATGTGTGTCCACATCAGCAGCAAAGTGAGGAGGAAGGAAGAAAGGACTGAAGTCTGCTCTTAATTCGATGCAGTGTTTTCATCATGTCAGGTATATAGATTTTTTGTTTTTCTACATTAGTTTCAAGAGATTTAGTTCTTACGTTACATATACAGAGGGTCCTCGAGTTACGACGGAGATCCGTTCCTGAGAATGTGTCGTAACCGAATTTCGACGTAAGTCGGAACATACATTCATAAGTAAGGTAGATACTAAGTTGTGCCACTAGATGTCGCTATAACACCCTAAAATAAAAGTTTATTATGGTGAAATTGCCTTTTGTCCCTCTTGACACACCGTAAGGGTTGATATCACGAGTGTAATGAGCATTTCCTTTAGATTTCTGATATCAACCTTGTAGACCCTGTGTTGTGAATAAACCTACGGTATTGCCACGATCCCGAACCCATCTGTGTCCGTGTGCATCTCCTTACCGGCTGCCGCTGCACCCCCCGCCAGCCGTCCATTTCACATAAGTAAACACAAAGCAGAGTAGCCTAGCTGTGGAGGTGTTTGAGAGCCGGTACCAACTTGTTCCCGTGCGAAGTCTGTACGTATTTACGGGGCAAACCGCTTAAGCCAAAACAAGGAAGTTCATGGGAGATGCGTCGTAACCACGAAAACGTTGTATCTCGAGACCCCGCTGCACCCCCCGCCAGCCGTCCATTTCACATAAGTAAACACAAAGCAGAGTAACCTAGCTGTGGAGGTGTTTGAGAGCCGGTACCAACTTGTTCCCGTGCGAAGTCTGTACGTATTTACGGGGCAAACCGCTTAAGCCAAAACAAGGAAGTTCATGGGAGATGCGTCGTAACCACGAAAACGTTGTATCTCGAGACCGTCGTAACACGAGGACCCCCTGTATACAGTACATGTAGTATATGCACACTGATTAAGACATTAAGACATTAAGACCACTGGTTAATGTTGTGGTACATTTTACAACAATTTATAACATATATATTTGGTCAGATTTTTCAGCCTTACTTTGCTCATTTAGAATAATTAGCAATGATCACATTATAATCATTTTTACATCGTACATCGTATTACATTTTCTGACAGTAATCTTATCACACAACAAGTGTGTTTCAGATTAAAAAAACCAAAAGAAAACAAGCCTGTGTCCTAGATTCCAAGTGGCATCCTTTTTAGCACCTGAGGGAGGCCACTTAATCAGGTTAGGCTGTTAGTTCAGCCACTTTGCCACAACAAGGGCACAGAACAGAACCTGTTGAGAGAGTCGTGAGGACTTTTTTGTGACAGTTACATAATGATTAATTCGGTTTTCATTGAAACATGAACAGGCACTGATAAAAAAATAACCACTTTTTTCGTTACCATGTCTCTACAAGGCCATTTCTTATCAAGGCCACTGCCTACAAAAACTGTTAAATGTGGATTGCAGAATTATTATCACAAGCTCGCCATAATAATTCTGCTGCGGCTCCTCCACCAGATGCACGTTCTTTGAAAATAATTTCACTGCTAAAAGTCTGCCTGAAGAGGCCTTTGAGACCCCTTTTTCTGTATGAGGGCACGATAAAATAACACCTACATCAGTTGGCCTCTAAGCCCAGACAGTTGTCTGCTGTCTCTTTGAAACAGCATTTATCAGTGAAATATGTGACATGTGTTTTGTGGCTTTTTGTCAGAGATGTCAGACATCTTAAAATCTATATTTTGAAAAGCTGTCATCTGCCTTGTTGTATTTTCTTACCACTGATATGTTGCAATGTCTGCTTCTGTACACCTTTTGTCAGAAACCACTCTCAAACTCACATTTGTCACATGGCAGTATCAATATGTCCATTCACATCAACATTATAGTCAGTTAATTGACTCAAAGTTATTTTTGGGTTTCTTTTAGCTACCATAATATGTCGAAATAGTGACTCATTAACAAAAATGGATTACTCAAGTTAACAGTCAGAGGTTGAAGTTAGTAACACATTAAGTCAGAGCTTTGTGTCAGCTTTTGATTCCCTCTGAAAATGTGTGTGCTTGTTTGGAACGCAGCTAGATAGAGTTGCTATAGAGGTACTTTCTTGCTGATTGTGCTGCGTGGTGTTGTGTTACATGACTGCACCCTGAAGGACAGCATTTGCCTGTTTCTCTCTGTGTCAGTACTAATGCATATTGAATAATTTATTGTTGTGTATGTTGGTGAGTGCAATGTTGAATTTAAAAAAAATTTTAATTTACCACGGTTACCTGGAATTCCCGCGATTCTTCCTCCGTGGCAGAGGCATGATACGACAGCACCTGGAACACATACAGAAAGAGATGAGATGTGCTGATACTCAGAGTATTTTCTCTGTGGTGAACATCAGTTTGTAAACCTTTAACTGGTGTCAGTAGTTTTTGAAATATAGTGCAACTAGTATATAGTGCTGCCAGTAGTCTTTGCAGTCAGCTGCTTCTTGTGTTTTTCTTCAGTGTCACTTGATCAGGAGATTGATTAAATACAGTAAAAACACTCAAAGCAGTTAAGTGTAAAACCATTTTTTCTTTGATGCGGTCCACAGGACACAGGATATATCTGAGGAGCTGCGAGCCCAGCTGCCAATAACCTCCCTCTGATAACATCAGATCCTGCTGCTCCAAAGCTAACGTGCCTCATCAGGTAAAATATATAATTAATGTCTCAAAGCATGTGACCGTCAGTAAAATTTGGCTGAAATAACTATAGCTCGATTTCTCCAACACTTTACATACAGTATCGTTTCATAATAATCCATATGGATGCTGCTGTCTGACTTTTTCTCACTTAAGCCTAAAAAAACATTTTTTCAGTTTTATCAAAGCTACATTTGTTCATATTTTGCTGGGTGCTGACTAGCGGCAGCATAATTTTATATTCTATGGAGGGTGGTATTGAAAGAGTGATCGGAGCTTATTGAAAGGCGCCACTGAAGAACTAAGGAAGCAACGCTGTTTACATTCTGTAAACAGGTTAGCACAGAGCTAACAATATAGTATGAGGAAATAATCAAGTCATCCTGTTTATCAGTCCATCTCCTCTCATTAAAGTCAGGCGGAGAAGAAGAGGCTTCTGAACAGTCTGAGCAAAACCTGGCCTGACTGGGTGAAGTGGCGGTGTAGGCGGGTGTCAGCTGCAGCCGAGAGGAGACATAACCTCTGACACCCTGAAGCTGACAGCTCCGGAGTGGAGAACACGCAGCAAGAGTCAAAATAGGAAAGGGAAAGCACACACACTATTTACATTTGGGCCTGTAGTGGTGTTTGTGTGGGTTTTTTGTGTGTGTCATAATTAATTTGTGCCTTTCTTGTCTGCCTTGCCTCATCATTGTCAATCACACCCCCACAAATAGCTCTATCAGAGATGCTCTCTCACACACGCCATATTCCTCTGTACGTCTGTACTCATGAGGACCCTCAATACCACATGTTGACAATACCATTGACCCCCGCATTTCCTTGATTACAATATAAACCTCAAAAGGTTTAAGGTGAAAATGTAAAAAAGTAGGGAGCTGACAGTTATGAACACGTAAGATGCCATGCAGATGTTAGACACATATTCTGCAGTTAAAGTTTGCAGTTTATGCTTCTGCATCAGTTCAACTCAACTTAGGCTAAACACTGGTGTATTGTAGTTTGTATGTGTGGCTGACCTCCAGTGTGACCTCCTGCTTGGCCATGGCTCTCTCCACAGTTTCATACATCTGTGTGTTCTGGATACCGAGACCACAGAAAATGGCAAATGCCTCCAGGAACTGCTCATCGTTCCTGTTAAACGCCTTCACACTTCCCGACGCTTCATCCATCTTGTTCGCCAACTGACATACGCCTGCATGGACACAGAAAAGGGCGTTACTCTGTCTGTCGGCTAACACTGTATTGGTTAACTTTCAACAGGTTTTGTGGGACTGCATATCCCAATAAACCTTATGTTACATAAATCTGGGGCCAGGACATATTTTTAGCTGTGTAGTGTACACATAGCCAAGAGGTTGACAGTGTTGACCTTTCCCGACACAGCATGAATGATGGAAAAGTTTATAGGTGCGGAAAAGATGTGCATATATCCTAAAGCTTTATGAAATCTGATTTTGGAAAGGCAGAAACTGGTGGGGACAGAAATAATACATTTCTGGTGGTTTTTGAAATACGTCTGTGGCTGTGCTGAACATTAACACAAAATACTATTTGTTGTTTGCCGACAGTTAAGGTACAGTGAGGTTTTTTTTTCTGTCAATGGTGAGCAGTTCTGTGTAAATGGCTGGATACATAATCCTACATAAATGTACTAGTTTTTGTTTTACCTGGACAGAAAGCTGTGCCTTACAAGCATGTGGAACAGGAAATTGCATCTCTGATGCCTGTTATGTATTCATGAAGCAAAACACTGGGTACCTGGATGAATGTGTTCAAGTTGAAGGATGAAGCACATTTTATAGATTATAAATTGAGCCGTTTTGATCTTCCTCATCACTGGGACTCTTCAAAGCTGGAGGAGTGGCTAAGAGGACCTGTTTTGTTTGATCACCAAGGGACATCCTCGGTCGTTAGTCATCTTCGTAGCCAAATAATGGAGCTGCTATCAGCTAATTATGCTGACGATAATCACTATGATGGATGGAGTGGCAGGACTATTCATGGATAGATAATAAAAGTGGTAATGCAGTGCTGGCTCTAAGTGTTTTCAGGCCCAGGATTTAAGACTGCTAATAATCAATGCATTTAAAGTAATTGGAAAACCACAAATACATGTTAAGGGCTGAGCACTGTTTGCATTGCCTTCACCTGTCTCCAGTTTGGGCTGACATACTGTATGAGTCTGTGAAAAAAATGTGTCTTCTATAAATTAAATTGTACTTTCAGTTAACCCATGAAGTCTGAGTGCCACGTTTGCGTGCATGTTCCTTTAAGACAGGGTCCAGCCTATACCTATGACTTTGTCCTTCTTGCCATTCCTGATGGGTGTGCAGAGTAAACTCTTTATCTGTTTGCTGGTGTGATCTGGGTTTTCACTCTGTTAGAGGACAAGAGGGATAATTAGTCGCTGTGGGGAAAAGTGGGGAAAAAAGCAAATACAGAAATTTAAACAGTACTGACTGTCCAGGGGAAGCGTTGGTCCTTGGTGACATCTGCGATGTTGAGAGGCTGCATGGTGTTTTTAACGTACTGAGCATACATGTAGTTAATCTGACTGACATCACAGTCCCTGAGGAGACACAAAAGCACAAACAACTTCTCTAATTAACCATGAATGATGAGGTGAGAACAACACCACCTTCATCCCCGCAGGAGCTGTTGGTGGCACCATTTACACAATTTTATGTTTTACACCGTATTTCTGCTGGTTCAGTTAGTGGCGGGAGGCCTGCATTTTATATTTGTAGGTTGATGAATCTTGAAAGTATGAAATGAATGTAGGAAATGTCCATGGACTTGATTTGCGAGACAAGTACAAAAGGCAATAGGATTGAGTCCGTGGGGACCCTGCTGTTAATGAGCTGGAGAGTTTGGCTAGCTTGTTTCCCTGTGCTTCAAGTCTATTTTTAGAGCTCGGCAAATCATATCCAAAATCCAGCTCTGAACTGAATGCACAGACATGAGATTAATTCTCAAAATGTTGAACTGTTCCATTTAAAACTTTGGTTGCAGAGTTTTGTGTGGGCTGTACCTGATTTACTCTCCCTCTGAAAGACTCTTATAAAGCACGCAACTTCGTCTGTGAACCCTCTTGAGAAAAAGGTCGTGTGATTGTGTCACTGTGGAGTGACAGGTGCTTTTATATGCTACTTTAAGCACAGTGTTTGGGTTTTACATCCAGGTCTACATTTCCACATGTCAGGCAGCTGTTTTCTGTGAAAGAGATCTGATAAACCTAATGTCCTCTACCTGCCCAGCAGCAAACGGCAGACAGACACAATTGAAACCAGCTGGTGAACATAGTGGATAGAGCTCCATCACTGGTAACATTAGTGGACATGTGAAAAAAAACTTTTTACAAACTTTTTTGTACAAAAGATGTTTTCGTGACCTCCAGTCATGATTGAACTGTTAATGAACAAACAGTGAGACAAAATGCGACTGGAGTCGTAGAACAAAACAAAACAGAACAAAGCTCAGTCAATATTGGACTTGGTTTTGTCAGGGGAACATAATCACAACTGCTGCTGATTGCTGATGCTACACTGAGTGCTGGATGTGCAATTAGGCCACGGATTAGTTAGTGTTCTAGATGCTGCTAGTTGATTGCCATCTGGTTGATTGCCACCATGGTGATTAACATTGCTCAAACTATCAACTGATGTCAGCCAGAATGGAAGATAGGAGACACAGCACGCAAATAGAAACCTCTCTGAATATTTTCTAGAATTATTCACTTTCAACAAGAGTTGAAAGTGACCTTCCTCTGATAAGTTAAGATCCGTTAGGTAACTCCCTTAGAGACTCTTGGAAGATTGATTTGGACAATTGCCTTGTACGCTATCACCCACATGCTCCTTAGTTTCATTGGAACAACCATTCTAACCCCGGTTCCACAGAATAAAAAAGCATCTGCTGGTTAATGAGAGAGCTGCACCTGAGTCCACCCTGCAGCCAGGCTCGGGTCTGAAAGCTCAAGCCGCCAGTCACGTCTGTCAGTGCTTAATAAGCCTGTTTGTTATCATTAGCTGCTCCAAGTCCAGCCACAGAGTCAGCTATAATACTGCATGATAAATGATGGAAAATGGATATGTAAACATAATATGAGGTTAAGGAAAAAGTCAGTGGATTTTGGCTGCAGTGCTGTGGTGGGACAGTGTGTGTGTGTGCGTGTGTGTGTGTGTGTGTGTGTGTGTGCGTTAGACAGGCGGGGGAAACTGAGTGTCTTAATAGATAACAGAAATTGAATATGTCTGTCAGGGAGAAGACAATTAGACAAAAATGCAGTGCTGTAATCTGACTAGGAAAATTCACTACAGTTAATATATTGTCAGTCATTGCCATTGTAGCGGCAAAGTTCGTTCAATTCAATTTTATTGACCCAATTCTTAAAGCTCTTCAGTTACAACACATGCCGCTACTATTGTACAGCCTTCTAGCATTAAGCTTGACAACGATGAGAATCCAAGGTCTTGCCTGAGTCTGCTGATGTCTGGTGTGAGTCGCTCCGGTGGGACTTTGCTGATGATTTCTATTTCTCCAGTTGTCGCTGATTCCTATTTCCGTGAATCACTCTGGTAGATCTGGGGTTGATTGTGCCGATCGAATCTCAGGTTAGTCCCGGGTCAGACTCCGGTTAGTCTCTGCTCTCACAGGTTGACCGCTGGTTTAATCGCGTCAAAAACTGTCTTGCTCTGTAGGCCGACAATTCTCTTTTCTCCTTCAGTTCGTGTGTTCTCTCTTCTTGTCATCAGGCAAAAGTGAGGCGTACAGCTCATAGCGGCCCGATACCTCACACGTATAGCTGTGTACTATGTATGAGGTCATCACGGCCCCAAAGGCGGTGTTGTACGTTAAAGCATTTTTTAGCCATGTTGTCGTCGTCAAAGGAAACCCGTCGGTTTGGTCAATATGGCTCCTACAGCCATGATTGCTAGTTACTTACATATGAGGAGCTTATAAAATACAATGCAGTGATTTATTCAAGAAATTGCACAATGACAATGTTATGTAAAGACAAAAAAAGATCTATTATCAGTGGTAAAGACTGAAATGAATGTTTCTGCAGAATAATTACATTTAATTAACTTTGGCAGAAGATATTTATGTATTTTTACTTCATCATGTTTGGTGCAGGAGATTTCCTTGTACTTTACTTACTATGTCCACTATTTGCTTGACTTTCATTCATCCAGTCTGTGAGCAGCAGTTTCATGTTGGATGAATTTAAGGCTTTTGGCTAATTATAACAATGTGTCCCATCCAGACTGGGCTCAACATGCGCGCGCACACACACACACACACACACACACACACACTTGAGATGGGAACGCTGCAGACAGTGGGTATTTGTGCTTGAGTCGAACACAGTAAAATCTACATTTCCTCTCCGTTCGTCTGTGATTGACTTTAATTAGGCCACAGAATTGCTGCTGGAATCGGTATGTAACAGGACAGCGCTGTACTGGCTTTCAATTCAAGACAATTAAACTCTTTATCCATAAAAACTTAACTGCACCACTTTGTTAGCATAAAAACACTCGGATCTGCATTGGTTCAGCTCAACTGAACATCCTGCTTCAGTGAAACAGACGCTGTGTCGTCAAGAAGCCACAGCCTGGGGTTAATGTCACTATAAAAAGCCTCCTGTGGTTCCAGCCGGGTCAAAGCTAACATCCTGAAGGGCTCCTCCCCTCATGCGTTGGCCCAGTTGGAGCTGGCCAGTTCTGCTGTATCACAGACCTCCCAGAGGAAATCCAGCACATACACACAGTGGTATTTAAAGAGTCATTACATCTAAACAGGAGAGATGGAGCCATGAGAGAAGGCTGTAAAAAATGAGCCACTATAGTAGACGAGACAGGACATCTGGTTTGTGTCACCCTTCTCAGTGCTGAGATTCTCACAACTGCCTTATTTCCTCCTTTCTTTTGCTGGTTCCCTACACGCTGAGCTTTGTTTGCGCACACATATATATATTGTGGCTTTAATTTGGACAAAATCCACTCACTGCGTCTCAAAGCAGTAAGAATGTTTAGTCCTTGGAAACCTGACACGTCCCTTTTTCAAAACCAAAGCCTCACAAGATCTGACCGGTCTATTTGTTTCACCAATAGACCGGTCAGATCTCTCTATCAGGCTTTATTGACTTTATGTCTCTTAGCTTTATCTCTGCCAGCAGAAGGTATATGTGTGAAAAGAGAGCCAATAAAAGCTGATAGAAAGCATGGTCAGTACAGTGTATAAGACAAAGATAAATCGGCATTAACTGAAGTTCCTGTTTTCTAAAGATAGGGTTTTCTGGTTTTTGAAGGCCTCAGCAAATGTAATAGTGGACTGTGTTTAAATGGTTTGTTCATCTTTCATTGCAGTCAACAGATTCCATGAAACAAGCAAAGCCAAAGTGGAGTTTGTCTGTCTTTTTGAGTTTCCTTCCTTGCTTGTGGCTCTCAGGCCCTTCGTGTTGATTCCTAGTAACAGTGTTTATTGATGCACAAATAGATTGTGGTGTATATATTATAAATTTATACATTTACCCTGACATCAAATGATCAAGGAAAGATTGTACAATGTTGGGGACTATGGCTGTTGATTGTTTGGTAAAGTAGTCCGTACATAAAGACAGTTGGTGTTCTGATGATGTCCATTGTGAAAAGGCATAAATGCAATTAGCATTGCCTCAATGCATGCAGGGTATGCATCACTTTGTCATCGTGGCTGAATCTTTAAGTATTACTAATACAGTATGTACAAAACACGCAAATAGACATGCATGGCCACACACACAAACACAATCTAATTTTGTTGCCGGGATTGAGATTGAATTTTAGATGCTGCATAGCAACTGGGGAGGCTTGCCCACCCGTCTCTAGGGTGGGGAGAGTGGGGATTTCTATCTTATTGCGTCTTAAATCAGATTACTGTTTATTCACTCCTCCTGGCTGGAGCATGGGTTGATGTCAGGAAGCTCTGCAGCTGTAACCTCAGCAAATCCTTTTCTCTCATCATTGCCTTCTACTTATCTTGCCTGCAAATCCTTAAGTCAGTTGGTTTTCTTTGATGTGGCGCTTGATCTTTACCTCTGCTGTGCTGTCTGTGTAATTAATACAAATGAAATACAGCAAACCCTGTCTCCAAAAAATGTTGATATAAAAGTAGCACATTCAGCAAATCATAGCATTTTATGGTAAGATTATTACCTGGCAACTATACTTCCAATATCAGCTAGTGGTCCTTTCCATAGGGTTTATTAGCGGAATCTATAGAACTGAGTAAAATCCACTCCCTAATAAAGACTATGAGATATTATCCAGCAAACATTAATGACACTGAGTGACAACATCTAATTTGCACAAGTTCTTTATTACTAACTTATAACTTATTCATTCATTAATACCCTTTACCTTATACCTTCATTTGCTTTATATGTTGGTTTACTGTTTCTACAACTAAACAGTAAGTGTTATAATGGCGATTAAGTCAAGGCCATTCATCCCTGTCCAGAACAGTCATTGAAGGCAGGGAAGAAGCCTGAACAGATAGAAACATTGTCATTGGTCTTAGATATGAGGATGATAGTCCTCATTCACAGTCACATTTTCAGGGAGGTTCTCCTTTAAGGAAATTCATAGTGTTCTATGCGCACACAAATTGGCAGAATTACTTGCCTGGCCCGGATGAATCAACGGAAAAAATGCTGAATTGGCAAAGCACAATTGCTGCAATCAGCAGCATATCCCTACTATGAAAAATATTAAACACTCACCAGAAGCAATAAAGAGAAGAGTGTCATTAAACTGACATCAGAGGGTTGTGAAAGAACAGTCCACTATGTGGAACATATCCAGTGGGGTGCTGACGGCATTTTAATTTTTGGTTTTTGGAGTGTAGGGATGTGGGAAGGAGCGGGGGTCATCCTATCGCTAATAAATATACAACTGCTATGTGCATAGCTACAGCTAGCCAGCTAGTATTAGCTGACGATGCAGCCTGAGGAACAGTGCCTATATATTCTGCCAAAGCACAAGGAATCTGCTTTGGATAGCAAGATAGCAATTACTTACTGGTTATGGTGTATCTAGATCAAGTTGATTTTGTTAGTGAATGCAGTTAACGTTAGCAGGCATACGCAGTATTGTGTCAAACACACATGGAACCTCAGATGCTCCAGTTATATTATCTGTTGCACTGGCACCATAACCGTCAGTCATCAAGGTGTTTGATTGTGCTCTTGGGTCTAATAGTGGGTGAATGATACGTCATGATAGGGTGGTGATGCAAGATACAGTAAGTCTCTGGGTACCAAGGTGAAGCAGCAAAAATGTAAACTGATAGTGAAGTCCATTAGAGGGCAGAGCTTGTACATAATAAAATATTTGGTCCAAGCACATACTAGTAACAAACATGTTGTTTGTCACAGAGATACTGGCAATCTGATTATACTGTTTGCAAATTGTTGCACCCCATATGCAACTAATATAACTGTCTAAGCAACTGTGTCAGTACAAGAAGGGCGATAGTTTTACATTCTTAGCAAGGTTTTGGGCCACCACCAAGATTGTGAACTGGCCCACTTCATTATGATGAACAGGTTCTGGTTGTGGAGCTGTAGATTTGACCCTACAAAGAGTGTATCAAGCCAGAACAGGCTAGCGAATGAAAACAAGCTTTGAGCTGAAAGCCCATGATCAAATGTCTGGGAATTTGGCAGGTGAAGGAAGTGGAGTACCTCAAAAAGATCCTGAGGGACTACAAATCAACTCAGCAAACGTTTGAGTGTTGGACTGAGCTGACTTGTCTTGTCTTTTCTCTTTCATTTCATATTAACTGGATGGGCACAATAAGATTGATGCCAAAACATTGCCTTAAAGCTTTTTCACTTTCTCCTTCCATGTGATGATAATGAATCCTTGTGCAAGTGCCCATAACCCAAACGTCATCTAAGGGGCTCTGAGGGAGAGGAAAGGGGTAGTCTGCGAATAACCGGTGGAAATAGCTGGTGAATGCCTCGAGTTAAATCTGCAGGACTTAATCTAATGCCAGGCTTCAGTTAAAGGTGATCACCTTACCTTTTGGGAGCATCTACGACTTCACCCAGCTCCTCGTAGTCCATGTGAAAGACACTCGAGAAGGAATTCTGCAAACAGAATGAAAAATACATTTAACTGTGAGATACATATTTGCTCTCTAACTGCCATTAGGTACACAAACCTATGCAGGGTTGTGAGTTATGTCTGGTTTAATTGCAGAAAAAAAGGTCTGCCATGCTTTGCTGCAGGTTGTGTGTGTTTTTCAACACCCTAGGTTAAGCAGTGGTACTGTGCCTAAAATGCATCTTGATCCACAAAAAAGAGACACTGATCTATTACCTATCAAGCCTTCCCAGGATGAGAGTTTATTTCGACATTCCAGTGCTCCTTTCTCCTTTACCCCCTTATAGGGACTTGTTTTCTCTCAACCTGCACTTCCAACCCTTTGCAAAGGATCCTTTTTCCATTTTTAAGAGGTGGGGACAGGATGTTAAAGATAGACAAGGCTTTTTGCTTTGGAAAAATTTGCTCCCCCCACCCTACATGCACACACACACATTCATTCTGTAGCATCAGTTCATACTAATCTATCTAGGTGAGAGTAATAAAGCCGTTTTAAACAGAAAAAGGACCCAGCAATGTTATGACATTTATTGTCGTCTCTGGCAAAGGGGAAGGTTTATAACAGGATGACATTGGATAATGGAATTTTTTCCAGCCTGTAGGAATATTGAAATAAATCAAACCTGTCTTCTTATACTTTATGAATGCATCAATCAAGATTTTTCATGTGAAGGAAAGACAGAGGTTCATTGGATGTGGACGTCCAGTTATCAGAGTCAGTGCTTAAAGCCATATACAGTATCCCCTACTTAATAGTGTTAATAGTATGCTTCTATTATTATTTGGCCAAAATATGATTTATTCTACATTCGGATGTTTGAGAAGGCAAATAAAATTATTGTTTAGGCAGAAAAACTCAAGTGGTTTAACATCTGTAGAAAGAGGTACAATGTGTATACATGCACGCGTGCGCGCACACACACACACACTCTGCCTAAGTTACAGGTGACCTGTAGCCAATTCCAGATTTATTTTCTGCTGGGGACAGTTAAACAACACAGAAGAACAAAACATTCCTAGTTGGAAGACAGATGTCAGACCCCATGCATGCATGCCATACAGCTGCCAGCACACTCAGATACAGTGCATTATCTAAATAAGAAATACATACTAACAAAACATGCATGCTTTTCAAATCACTGCATGTTACACACAAACATGCTAATGTGATACACACCATACCCAAACAGATGCCACGCACTGCAGTAAACTTATGTGAGCTATTGCAGACCAACATCTTAAAACCTGCTTTGTTATTGTTGTTACAGCCACTGCTAAAGACAAGCATGGTCATTTACTAGAGTTCCTACAGGAAAGCTCCTTTCCTAGAGGACAGGTTATGTTCAGATCTACAACCTGTGGGTCTGGGTTGAGAAGCTACAGACATTCTATCCCTGACACTTGTATACAGAGGGCTGCCTTGCATATAAGGCCAGTAAAAGTCCCCAATCAAAGAGTAAATGTTTAGTAAGAAAAGACAGAAAGGGGGGGATCTGGGTATGAAAGGAAAAGAGACAGTGGGTCTGGCAACCTGGAGGTCATAACGGGGACACACATATGCACATATGCACTTGTTATATATGTCTGAAGTGACGAATGGGTGAAGCTTGTAATATGCATAGAATACAGCTCGTTAATAGTATAAAAAGTCAGTTTAACCATTTACTGAAAACATCCACCTCTCATATTTCTGCCTCTATCGTAGCAAGTATACTGAGCAATAGTCCTCGTCGGATTTGTATCTGTGTGGTTATGTGAAGTCATTGGTGAGCAATATATTGTTTACTAATATATATTGTTTATTAATATTTAATAAAAAAACAAACTTTGTCAATGCATAGAGCCGTAAAAGGTACATTTAGACTTGTAAAGCCTGGAGAGAATAGGCCACAAAATGCATTTGCCCCATGTTGTGGAGTTACCAGTGGAGTCACTAGGTTTTTGTAATCACATTAAATCAATGCAGGGCTTGAGGGATAGAGAGTAGCATTCTGCTTTTCCAAATTGGTAATCCAGACCCCTGTGGGCAGTAATTTCAGTGTCAAATTCTCAAAGAGAAGTCAATTTCAAAACATGGATATAAAACCATTAATATCTGAACGACTGATAGGATCTGAGTTTTAGGGTGACCCTTTTCTCAGTCGTTTCTTCTACACTGACTGTATTTTGAACATAGAAGTTGTGAAAAGTTGTGTAACTTTTATGAACTACTTTCAAAGCCTGGTTATAATGAGTACCAGGCAAAGTTAAACTCCATGGAACCTTAGACAAACCACTTCAATGGCACTGCTTTCCCCCTCCAGTTAACACAGACCTTAACACAAATAGTGAATGATAAATTGGCTCTGTAGTTGATACTTTGTGAAATCAACATTTACAGCAACTTGACATTCAGCCATCAGTCCAGTGGAATGAATTCTAAAGCTTAGCTCTTGTTGGGATTGGTGGTAAGGCCTGGAAACTGACAGGGCACAGTGCTGTGCATCAAGTTCAATCATGTAGGTAAACCTAAATACATTTATTTTTAATTGTGTTTATTAGAAATTAATACTTTTTCCAGAGAAGATGGGAAATGCTACATGTTTGGATCTTGGATGAATAAAAGCTTGAGAAGGAAAAAGGTTGAGGAAAAGATTTAGCCCCTAAACATTTGAACCAAAGTAAGTCCATAGCATTCCCACCACCCACACATCAGCTTCTAAATGGGCATTGAAGTTGTCATTTTAGGGCATCAGTGCTCACAATAACATACCATTCACTAGCAGTATTTATAATACATTGACAGTCAGAACAGCAGACCTGTCAGATGCATCATTTTTTTGTTGAAAGGCTCAGAGATGTGGGCTGTAAATGTGCTGAAGTGCTTGTCAAACTATTGTTAAGGATGGCTTGTTATTACATCCAGCCATATGTTGTGTGTGTGTGTGTGTTTGTGTGTGTGTGTGTGAGTGTGTGCGTGTGTGTGTGTGGTCTGAACAAAATTAGGTGTCCCAGATGGTCTTTTGGTTGGGGAGGTGGTTCTATGTGCATTCAGGACAACTTCATGACACATTTATATAGATAATTATTCGTGTAATTATCAGTCACGACTATGACAAATCACAGCTTTTCATTTTTTAAGTTATGAGTTATGAGCTCCAGGAACTCAAACATCCTGTCTCAGTTTATCAGTAAAACCTAATGAAATGCTAACAATTACCACAAAGATAATTGCTTCACCTTAACCACGAAAGAATAATCTGATGTGATGCTGTAAAATGTTTACATGAATATACCACTAGTGTTTGTTTCTATCTGTCTGCTGTCAGCTTCACTGAGCTTCTGTTTCTTCTCTGAACAGGCAGGACTCACATCTCCAGACTAATCACATCTGAGACCAGCTGACAACTAAAAAACGAAACTAAGACAGTTTTCTCTGAAAAAGGTAAACTTTGCGAGGGAATTCAGTGTTACAGCGAAATCACTGTGTTCTTTGGTTAAATGGAGGGCACCTTCTGGAACCCTGTGTTTTCTGGGTGGACAGTCTCATTGCATGCTCCGTGTATTAGCGCTGTCATTTTCTCTTCTGGAAATGGCCCTGAATCACCACCTCCCTTTTAAAGCACTACTGTTTGTGGTCCAAAATTATGGCTGAGCTCTTAAGTTGCTGCCGTCATCCTGACCGCCATGCACTCCCCCTGCACTTACTCCATAAATACAGTGAGCACATGCAGGGATCGGCAGGAAGCGCTCTCCTCTTTTCTGACCAACTCTGCGACAAAGTGCGACTTTTACATGAGGAGAAGCTAAAATATAATTTAAATGTGAATTGTGTTAGTATTTTTTACAATTCACCAATTTCTTATTCGTTCAAGGAATATTATCATTTCATTATCACGTTCAATAGTTATTGACTTTTTTCTCAGCTTAAACAACATTCATGCACAATTGACCCTGTTATACTTTGATAACTTGGACAGCATCCAATGATGACGTCCGTTAAATATATAGTAAGGTACATATGCTCCAGTCAGCTTTGAATACAGACGAGTAAATAGAAGCTGACCAACAGAGACCAAACCTCCACATGATGGAGTTGCTCTCCAGATGCTATAACTTGCAACATGTCTCAAGGAGACGACTAAAAAAACACCCATTACTCGGATTGAGTTTAATATTCCCTTAAATTACTCTACAAATATAATTTAACGCAAAATGTAAATGCACCACCTATACTCAGGCATGAATGGTAAATAGAGAGAGCACCAGTGGAAGCCAGAGGCTTGCTGTGTGGATGAGAGTAATGGTGGAACTAAGCTCCTGACTGAGTGTCTGTGCAGGCGTGGGTTAAGTTTTAGATGTCTCACACCAACAGAAGTTCTGTAACCATACTCGTGTGTCAATCAGTGACAGTTAATTCCAGTTTTATCCGTGTTGCTGTGTGTTTTTCAGGCACTGAATGCCCCCAGCTGACAACGAGCCAAAACAAATGTTAGTGCCCACAGAGGACTAAGCCTACGCTCCCTCTCCCTGTGTGTATATGTGTGAGTCAAACATGGACTGCATTCACATTCACACATTGAACGACGACTCCCGCATGGCCTGCATGCATGCATGGGCTCCCGAGTCCTCTGCTCCTGTGTCCAGAGTACTGGACGATGCTTCATCTGTTCCTGTGTGTTCCTCTGCTGCCTGAGTTTTTGTGTCTTGGAAATTCCTGCCTACCTAGCCGCTGCTCCAGCTTTGGTTTTCTCCTGTCCTGCTTCTCATGTTCCTTCCCTGTGTCATCCATTGTGAAGAATCAAAGCAGACCAGCCAGCTCCTGCCTCCTCTGCTGAGTGTCGGGATTTTTGTTTTTCTGAATATTAAAGCATCACTTCACGTCGACCTACCTGAATCAGTCTCCGCTTCGGAGTCCTATCTACCCACTAGAATGTCAAACAACAAATCTTTCTTATCATTCGACCAGAGGTTGCTTATGTAATTACTTAATTCATTAATGTGGTTGACTCCAGTGTCTGCATTTTATGACAATAATTGAAAGACTTATTGAGAAAGAACAGGATGTAACATCCTTATACTTGCAAAAGAATTGATCTGTAACACTGTTTGAAAGTCACCCATCATATGTTGAAGTGAAACTCATTAACTGGGATAATTAACATCATAAAAGCATAGATTTTATCATAATAGATAATGTGCATGATATCTGGTGTGTGCATGTGTGCGTGCGTGCGTGCATGTGTGTGTGCGCTCAGGCTGACCAGTGACTCTTCGTCAGCAATGAAGACAGTACAAGCGTGGGCCTGCATGAAGGACAGGATGATTCCTGCGATCTTCCTCAGTAAAACCTCCAGACTCTGCTGCTCCTCAAAGATCAGACTGGCCAGGTCCAACAGCACCTGTGGGTAAGCATCACACAGACACACACACACAGAGAGAGAGAGAGAGAGAGAGAGAGAGAGAGTGTGTAAATGTATACATTATTTGATGAAAGGTCTTGAATGGAAAACTGAACAGTGGCTTTCTTCTTTCTTTCTTTCTTCTAAAAAATATGCTGCAGATTGTTCCCCATAAAAGACTCAAAACAACAAGTGAAAATGTCAATATACACTCACCTGATTGCGTCTGTTTTCCAGCTGTGATGTCTCATAGAGCTGAGCATTGTGCAGGACGATGCCTGAAAAGGCCAAATAGGCAGAGAAGTCCTGTGGGGAGGAACAGAACAACATCTGAGCATTGTGTAGCGATGAGAGAGGAAGGAAAGACAGAAGACCTGCATGGAAGAAAAGATAAATCGATGAAGAGAGATAAAAGAGGAGAGAATTGTGCTGTGGAAAGATGATAGAGGAAGGCGTATGTGTACGTATACAGTAAATTACATGCACTTTTTTTCAGAATTTTGAGACATGAATAAAATGTGGCCCATGAGCATGACACTGAATTTTACCAACCTTTTCATCCTGTTCAGTGAAGGCACCATCCTCCCCACATTTCTTATTGATGGCCTGAGCCACTCCGACAACCTGCGATGGGTGATGAAAAGGAGAACTCATTGATGTCCATGCAGACATCTGCAGGGGTAAGTGGGCAAAC
The DNA here is from genome assembly GCA_016785345.1 of Trinectes maculatus. Taxonomy (NCBI): domain Eukaryota; kingdom Metazoa; phylum Chordata; class Actinopteri; order Pleuronectiformes; family Achiridae; genus Trinectes; species Trinectes maculatus. The sequence continues at coordinate 575,081 of JAFBJQ010001448.1, forward strand.
ACGTTGGGGCCACAGAAATACCAGGGCTCCGCAGGTTTTTGTTTGTTTGAGTAACTTATGATAAATCAGAACATCGGTTGGGGGCCCTGCATGTTCCAGCATGTTTTAACCACATGCTTGACACCTCATCCCTCACTCACTATGCCCCACCACCACCACTAAGAAGATGATGCTCTAAAAATAATTAACAATAATAATTGAATCCCGGTGCTTTTGTTTTGTCCCTAAAGTTAGTAAAACTGTAAATGCAAAAAATGCATATGAAAGCTGTGAAAAACAATTAAGTAGATGTATTGTTAAGTTTTTGCAAGAAAATCTATTGCCGATGTACAAAAGAAAAATCAAAACAAAACAAATACAGTACAATTAATCCCACAGTTTGAACTGTCTTGAGCCTTTCAGTTGCGTTAACACCACGCCGAGTTGTGTGGTTTTACCTCGTCTCTGTGGTTCTTGATGGGCAGACAAAGTATACTCTGGGTTTTGTAACCTGTGATCAGGTCGACCTCTGCATTGAACCTGGGGTCCTGCGGAGGAAAACACAGGTGCATTATTTCACTTCCTGTGTCTTAAACATTCATTCATAATAGCAGGGGTTGAAAAAAGCACACTTGCGACGACTGCTCTCATCATATGAGCGACGATCATTCCTGTTCACCACTGGATATGGTTGCTACATTTATTACGAAGCCACTGCATCAACCGACTCCACCACCTACACTCAGGACAACTGCAGGTCCGATTTGCATAAAGAAACTTGTCCTCTCTAGTAGCTGCATGCAGCCATCTACATTATACAACGCTGAGTTCCACTCTCCTAAACAACAGCCTCACACCTACATAGTGTCATTTCAATGGTGCTTGAAATTAGTCACAAGGAGGCAAATATGGTCTGTGCGTGTAAATGCTGAGCTTAAGAGACAGAGGTGGCTTCTGAAGGCATGTGGATACAGAGATGTTTTGTTCAGAGGACTGTTCTCCTGCTGGCAGCTCACCCACCCACTGGCTGACCTTTAAACACACGGCTCCTCTGTCCATTACCGTTATCCACAAGGGAGGCTGTGCGTATATGTGTGTTTGTATCATAAGATGCCTAGAAGAGGTACACAACAAATTCATACATCACAAAAAAAGCTACAGTAAATAACTAGGCTCCTTGTGTTTGTGTCTATTCCAGGGCTGTCCCCTGCAGTATCCTTCATTCACCTCAACTCATGAGACACAGGCTTTTATTAGAGACAGGCCTTTATCATCCACATCCACTGCTTCAGCAGTGTAGTGCGAGGCCTCCCTGTTCCTGTGTCATCACCACCACACACTGGTGGTGAACTGACAAATATCATCATTGGCTGACATAAGAAGATGCGTCACAATACACCACTGCTCAGCTACTGGGAGAAGCAGCACTGTCATCAAGAAATGGTTAGTTCAGTTGAATCTCAGCTTTTTGGCATAAAGCCTTGTACATGTTTGGAGTTTGGACATTGGACACTGCTATGGATCCTTGTATATTGTCTTTTTACTTTTTGAAAGTTTTAATGGCTGTGGAGTCTGTTGTCTCAGATTGCCAGATCAGAGGGGAACTGAAACGTTTGTGCCTGTGCGTGTGTGAGACAGTGGTTTGAAAACCATCTTTTTCAAAGTAAGTTTGCAACACTGCTTTCAACTTGACTGTTCATGGGAACAATTCTGTTTGCCTGTTTGGAATGCCACAACATCTTTCACTAAAAGCAAATCCCACTTTCACACAAAAACACATGCAATTCTTTTTCAGAAAAAAAATCACATCCAAGAAATGTGGTGGGATCTAGTGAAATCAAAACAAAACTCAGCGAATGATACAATCAGTCCTGCAGGATATTTTCCCCCATTTACATCTGGATGCAGTACAGTGAAGGCACTGATAAGGACATCCAAACCCACAGAGGTCTGTATTAATGTAAACATGCACGGGAGGGTGTGTGTTTGCCACCACGCTGCTGAAATCAATGTAATTCTGAGCAGACTAATGGAGAAGCTAAAGATCCAATCAGAGAGCAAGGGAGTCCCTCAGATGACGCAGATGGACTTCCTGGAAGCAGTATCAGGTTCTGCAGACACACACACACACATACACACACCTGCACCAATCCACCCTGCAGCCTGTACACTAGATAATTGTGCATTATCTGAATCATTTAGTGCACAGTTTGATACACACACTCGAACACACAGTAATATTGATTTGCAAAACAGATTTATGTGCACTTTATATGCACACACACGCACACACACGCACACACACACACACACATACAACAAACAAACGCACATTTTGTATTTCAATATGCACATTCATTTTTTTACAGACATTAGTTACACACACTGGAGAAACACGCCTACACACTCACACAGATGCAATTGCACACTTCAGTTTGAATACAAGTAGACCTCACTCTCCCTCTTCCTCCCCCACTCTCTCAGTCACATCATCATCATCATCGCTGTCGTCTTGCGGTTGGCAGGCAACCAAATGACAGAACTATTAAAGGAGGAAGGTACACAGCAGGCAATCACGCACACATACACAATATAAATAAAGCTTGTTCCTGGTCTTTGCTGTATTAAAACACTTTTCTAATCTGTTTTTTAGATTTTCTCATGGAAGCAGTAAAGACAAAACAGTAACCTAATCCATTTGTTGAAGAGGGAAGAAACTCATGAGGTATGATATCTCTGGTCCTGATATGCTCTGCAGTTTAAACAAAAGTTGACAGCAGCAAGTGAAATGTGGTCGTACTGTATTATTTTTAAAACATTTGAAGTACTTAAACTGCCTTTAAAAAAATCTCACACTGACTTTGTGAGTAAGAACACTGCAGCAGTTTAAATCCCCAGGCGTTCATCACACAATGTGACGTGCCTCAAATACGATATCACACAGACTCACGCAGACTGTTACCATATGTTATAAAGCACAGTGACAGAGCACTGATCAGATCAGCAACAGGAAGCTAATCATGCACGTTCATCTGCTCAGTGTGAGACTTAAACTGACTGCAGTGACATGCTGACTGTGTTCTTCTGTCTTGCCAGTAATGATTAAAATTAGTTATTGTTGCAAGATTAATTTTCTAATTTATCACTGTAGAGACATATTTGATCTAAAATAAGGATCAGATGGCCAATCACAAATAGATTTATAGATTTTGTAATGTGATCTGTAAATAATTAGTTGCAGTTGACTCTTATTTTGAAAGTCTCTGCTGGGTAAAACCTAGGTAAAACTGAAAGTTACAAAGATACCACTTAACCAAGGCATACTATTGCAAATGAAAGCTGTTACGGGGTCGAAGGTCAGTTTCAATCTGCTGAGCTCCAATCTGCAGCTTTAAAATAGGTCATATGACATCTGTTTTCTCGTTGTGATATTATTTATGTCGTTTTCATTCATAGTGCTTCAAAATTGGCTTGTGGTTCACTCATACACTGCCTGCAACAAATGAACCAAGTCCACTACAATAACCAGAGTAGCAGTATTTCCTGCAAAACCCTTATTCAGAGAGAAATGTAGTTTTTAAGATATTTACTTGAGTTTAAGATGAAATGGTTCACTTTTATCTGTTTGTAAATTACAGTTTTTAATGTTATGTTATGATGTTATTCAACTATTTTCATACAGTATAGAGGCAAATCAACTAGTTGTCACCTGCATTTTTAAAAAGGAAATAGTAGCTGTTTCCCCTTATGTGAATAAGCCTATATCATATGCTTATTTATCATCATATGCTAAGTATTTAAAGAAATAAGTTTTTATTTAAGTATTTTGAAAAGCTGTGATGTTGCAGAAAAAAAAACATTTTATTGGTGACAGTTTTAAAGTCAGCTTGGTTTGATGATTGATTTCAGTGGAGAGTGGCTTTGTGTTGTAACCTGATCACCTCGGAGGTCAATACACTGAAACTGTCAGGGGTCAGAAAGAGGAGGGTAAGGAGTGTGTGTGTGTGTGTGTGTGCGCGTGGGTGCACACGGGTAAAGATGAACCCTCCAGAGAAGCACTTCGACCTACTTGTCCTTCTTTCATCCCCCTCATGCTCCCACCTGCTCTGTCAGCAGGAACCATCAAAAATCCCCCATAGCAAACACAACTCTGTCACTACACAAACACACATACATACACAAATGTCCACACAGCAAACCACCTCGCTTGATCTCGCTTCAGCACTATCTGCACTGTCCCCGGTAATGTGAAGAAAGGGAAACAAAACTACCTCGTATGCATTCTTGATATTGAGTGGCTGCCCCGTCGCGGCTACGTGTCCCACAATGCCCTTGTTCCACTCCAGCCGGATGCAGCTGCTGGATGATTCCTCCAGCGTGGATCCTTCGGCCACATCAAACAGTCGACTGACCAGGAACTTCCTGTTGGAGCTGTCCTCACCCACCTGAGACCACACACAAACACGTGCTTATTCCCATCCAGGACTATTATTATATTACAAACACATGTCAAATACCTAAAAAGGTATAATATATGATGAAAAGGCCAATACAATCTCTAAAGATCTGAGCTTTTCACATCTGCAGCATCCACATATACTGTATGGATCCAAGTCTCTGCAGTGTGTGATCACAGTGCTCCAGAGTAACAGTTTGACACCCCCCCCAACGTCCCCTCCTCTACACTCTTACCAGGAACAGGGAGTAGCGGTCTGCAGCGATCAGCTCGTTGATGTGGAGGAAGATCCTGTGGCAGAGAGCTGTCACGTCCAGATGACTCGACACATCCTTCACCAGCTCCAGCAGCCTGGCGCAGCGGTCGCCCCCACTGCCACCACCTGCTCCGCTGCATCCACCTCCATTACCAACACCACCCTCACCCATCAGTGAGCCGCGGAGACAGACAGTTTCCCGGTCAGCGTCGCTCAGAAACGTCAGAGAGCCCTCAGAGTCTTTTACCACGATGGGTCTGAGCGGGCGGTCGAACTCGGATGCTGAGATTTTGCGGGTCGGGGTGCCGGGGGCCGGGCTGGGGACACTGGCCGGGGACGGGCAGCGGTTGTCCAGGAGGCTGAGGGTGGGTGGCAGTATTGTGCAGGCAGATGGGGGACTGGGGTCTGTGGAGGACAGGTGGACACGCTGCTGAGGAGGATTTTCTTTAGAGGCAGACGGCTGGATGGAGTGGACACGCTCAGCGAACCAGGCATTCACCATCTCCCTGCGCAAAGAGGAAAAGAAACTTTATCAGTGCATTAATAGACAATACACTTAATGAGCAACTGCATAAATATACAAGACTACAAGCCTCATTAGAACAAATTCCCTCTGTTACTGGAGCAAAACACAGAGACATCCATCAGAAACAGTTTGCATAGTGAACTGGGGAGGTGGTGGTGAAGAGGCTAAAGAGTTGGGCTTTGGACCAAGAGGCTTTGAACCCAGAGGTCGCCGGTTCAATTCCCAGCTCGGCCGAAAATTTGGGTGATGCGCCATCCCCGACCAGGTCTGCTAACAAGTTTGGATACGTGAGCTGGTTGGTTTGCACCCCGGATTGGCCGAAAATCAGGAGAGGCACCACCATCTGTCCACTGTCATCCACCACCATGCTCTGCATGTGCATGTCTGTAGTTTGTACTAACTGTAGAACATGCTGTGTACTATGCATGTGCAGACATGTGGGACTATTAAAGGTGTTTCTTATTCTGATGCTGCACTCTGCACTGAAAAGGCTGAATCTAGATGAGATGATTGGAGACGCTGGCAACAAGGAGAGTAAACTTTGCAGAAAGTACTGAAACCTGATCAACTGGCTTATCAAACTCACTGCTCAGGCTTTTGACAGATAGAATCCCAGGTGTCACACAATGTCACGAACAATGACCTCCACTCCCATTTCTAATTAAAGAAGTGCTGGGTGTGACACCCTCTGCCACATTCCTGAACGATCAGCCAGTCGGAAGAAAATAGGATTTTAAGCAGGCCTACAATGGAGGCCTGAGCTCATGTAATTCGGTCAGAGAGAGTAACAGTCTGAGATAAATAAGTACTTTTCTGAACGATGGATCAAGAAAAGCTGCTGTAGTGGCGTCGGCGAATAAAACCATAGAGCAGGAAGTGGGCAAAAGACTCCTCTTAAATGATTCATACGTCTTTGTATCTGGCTCCACTTGGCAAAATGAACCAACCGCGCTGGAATGATGAATGTGCACTTCTTTTCTAAAGATTGCCAACACTAACCCGACAATCGCTATAATGAGGCAAACCACTGAGGAAAGCTGTGTTTTCCTGCTCATGATCTCAATCTGTTTTCCCGGGATCCTGATCAGGTGCACAAACATCCTCAGATGGCGCCCGACGTCTGAACTCTTCACCCTATCTCTAACGCCGAGCCCAGACACCCCGCAGAGAAAACACATTTCGACCAAGAGGAATCACAATCGCATTATTTCGGTAACTCACCAAAGCTCAAAGCTTATTCAGCCTGTGTGGTGTTGCTCCTTCATGTGTGTAACGTGGATATTTGCCGAAACAAATCTAACGTGAGCGTGTGCGTATCTGTGTGTGTGTCAGCATGTACTGTACAATTCTGTGTGTGAGCACCTAATAGAGTGTGAAAAGCTCTCTAATCAGCAAACACACTGTTTGAGTGAACTGTGTGACCCAGTCTCCTGCACGCACGCGGTTTCTTCTACTCGCTGAAGGTGACGTGACTCGCTCCGGGTGTGTAGGCGCCCGTCAAAGGCGCCGTTCACCTGGGGAGGACGGTGAATTTATCCGTGGTATCGCAGGCACTGCGCCAGGCGAATAAAACTCTGCCTGCCACAGCGAATGGGCTGTTACCTGGCTGCAGTGTCAGAACCTGTCTGGTAAAGTCCTTTTCACCCCATCTCCCACTGAGCCGCCTGCCTCCCTGCAGAGCCCACCCTAACGTATTCAGGGGAGGTGTGGCTGAATCAATACCTCAGAAAAAGGCATCTCAACCAGAACTGCAGACCGACTGATGTGTACAACTCTCTGACGTAACACCATCAGAGTTTTTGTAACATGGACAAAAACTGCAGGAGAGAGGAAAACAACACACACACGTCCCCTGACAATCCTTTTTATGGAAAACATTTCAAGATGGAGGAGACGTGATCGAGATGGTGTTTTGGTCGTTGCTGGACAAAAAGGAAACTAAGTGAAGTTGCCATGGTGGTTTAAGTGGATAATGGCTCTGAAGCGCTCTGTCACTAAAACAAACAGACCTCGAGTGTCCTGATGAAGTGCTGCCGGGTTGATGAAATGCCCAGTGGTGCCTGCCGCGAGGGGGAGAAAAAAAGCCTTGATTTAACTGCTGCTGCCTGAGAGAGCCTCATCTACTGTGAGGTCAAAAAACAGGAGGCTGCACCAGAGGGCAAGCAGCTTCATTTATGGCACAGGCTCCTATGTGGAGGGGTGGGCTTGTATAATTATCACCGAGGCCCAATTCAAGTCCGAGCTGCAAATTAAACGGCAGTAAAAGTTAATGTTTAAACGGGCCCAGTGCAACTCTGAGCAGGAACTGATTGTGAAGTGGAAGGTGAAAAGGAGCAGAGCCCAACACAGACCACCTGAGCAGCGTGGGTCATCGTGGACCCGCAGTGACCCCCAGTGCACAGGACCTGCCCAGATCAGTGCACACTCACTTCCTGGCTTTAATAGAGATGTAAAGTGAAACCTATTATACAAACAATCCAGACTAACACAGGAAATTAACCTGCTCCAGACTGCCTGTTGGGCTGCAACACAAAAGCAAGCAGAGTGTTATTTGCAGAGAAACATCTCCACTGCCCCCCCACCCCCCACCCTCCTCGGACCCCATCTGAACGCTCCACTCACACAGTGACACACACACTGCACTGAAACACTGCTGCAGCGGCTTCAGCTTCTTTACCTTGACGCCTTCCTGACAAAGTAGGAGTGGGTGAACTCCAGGTGGTCGTCCAGCCACGCTTCCATCCTCTCGCTCTCTGGAGAGCTGCGCTCCTCCATGGCGCACAGGAAGCCCGGCCACGCGCTCTCCCGCTGCGAGCGCCGCGCGGCGTCTACATGAAGCCGACGCGGACAACACGGCACCGAGACAGACCGACAGACAGCGGCAGGGAGAGAGAGAGAGAGACAGGGAAAGAGAGACAGAGGTGGAGAGGAGCGCTGCGTCCGGAGCGCCGCTCCGTCTGTGCACGCGGATCACAAAGCGGTGACTGTGCGCTTCCTCTTTGGTGAAGCGACAGTTGGAAGAGAGAGAGAGAGAGAGAGAGAGAGAGAGAGTCTATTACCCCCTCTCTCACACACTGTCAATAAAAGGACGCCCTTATCATTATTATTGTTGTAGTTGTTGGTTTGTTATTGTTATCATCGTCATTATTATTGATGTTATTGTTCTTGTTGTTGATGATGGTTAGTTATTATCGTCATTATTATTATTGATTTTATCGTTATTAATTGGTGTTGGTTAGTTATTATTATTATTCTTAGTAGTAGTAGTCGTATTATTATTGTTGTTATCATTATTATTATTATTATTATTATTATTATTATTATTATTATTATTATTATTATTATTGGCCACTTTACACACTATTGAAACCTTTGATTTGTTGACATGGCACATAAACAGAAATCATGCTGAGGTTGTAACAAATATTACTTTAGTGGATGAATAGGAGAGTATTAAGGCTTCAGTGTTCAGTGTTCTGTTATGAAAACAAAATAGGCAGGTAGGTGTACTGATCGTAGACTTTTAGAGGATACACCTATGTAAGGAGAGTAGCAGGCTGTCTGGTAGATGTCCTCATGTGAGGTGGGTCAAAGATGTTAAAATAGTGGAGTTATAAAGTTATAAAGTTATTAAGAAGTTTGGAAGATGTGAGCTCTCACCATCTCTGTATTATTAGTTACAGTAGATGTGACATTCAAGTCAGTTAGATGTACTGAAGGTCAACAAGTCCTCATCTTTCTGTCTGGACTATCTCTCTATCTCCACCCCCTTTCTCCATTTGCAATGAAAACTCCATAAAGCAGCTTACAGTATATAAAGTCTCAATAAAACAACCATGAACAGTCCCTGGGGAGTAGTTCTGGGAAGGTTAGGAGGACGTTCCCATGTGGTGAAAATATAACATTCCCACATTCTTCATGTAAGAGTGGTTGTAATCGAGCTTATCAGAAGTTTGCAGAATTACTCAAGGTCGATGTGCCATTTTAATTGTATGAATTGCTCCTTTATTCACAGGAATTCTGTTTCAATAATCTTTTGCGGTGATGCTTTAGTTTCCATTCCCTAACAATAATTTACATAACCACGAATGATGGTTTTGTAGTGACCTTCTTGGAATATTCCACGAAATAATAATAAAAAAAAATCATTGAACATTTCTAAGAACACGCTTTTAGGGTTGTGAGAAAAGTCAGCTGTCACATTAAAAACTCAAGGTCAACTGTGGTACTAAAACTGTGACCAGGCAGGCTTGAACCTAAATTTTCAAAACCCAACCCTGACCCTGAACATGACGGAGGACTGAGACTGGAATCTGACTAAAGACCCAACTATCAGAAAGATACTTAGTTGAACATAAATTACCCCAAACTAAACCCAGTAGACGCAAACAGTAATGAGGGTCACAGTAATACATTAAAGCCGCAACTGAAATACACTCCTAGAAAAGATGAATGTGAACTGTTGCATAACAGCCAGGAAATAAACTGCTGTTTATGTATACTGATGTAAACAGTACTAGAGGTTTTTCATTCATTTCTATTTATATATTTGGTTTACACAGTACTGATATACTGCAGCTGCATTTTAGTCTTGGCATGGAAAGCACTGTCTTCCCCAGAAAGATGTCGGCTTATCACGCTCTAATAAAAAGACACAAACAAGACAAATATTAACCATGAGAAATGAGACTCTTTTTACACAGGCGCGCATTTGGAGAAACGCGGAATCCTTTTCTGATATTGAAACATTTAATGGATTGTAAATATTAGCGCCATCATCTTCCAACAGCTGACACTAGTTAAAATGTAGTGGCGAAACAAATAGAGGAAATTGAAGAAATTCTTCAGAGAGGGCGGATTCCTCACAAATCCATCCCACATCACCCTTTTATCCATCTCGCGTGACCTGTAGCCTGGATTAAGCTGATAAATCCAAATAAACAATTCACAATCAACCCTCGCGGTGATTAACTTTTCAATTTTCTGTGAATCACATCACTGGAGGAGCTCAGGCTTTTATTGATGAAGTCTAATGGCTTTCAGTGTCTATGTCTGCACTCGCTCTGCTGGTCTCCAGTGTCCTCCCAGCTGGACCCTTGGCCCCGCCGGTGGTGTTACCTTACCAGCAGATGGTGGCTGGTTGTCCCGGGGGTAACCCACACAGCAACACCCCAACCCCCTCCAAGACTTCCATAAACCCCAAAAGCACAGGGAGCAAACAACAACAGATCTTCTATCTAGCCTATCTACCTACAATCCAGGCACACAAACACAATTTTTATTCTTGCTTCATGATAAAAGTCATTTGATTTTCTGACGCAGCAGTGTTAGTGCAACTCTAAAACAGTGTGATGATAAACAAAGTACAGTTTCATGGAAATATCTTGGCATTATGCATAGGGAGATTAACATAATGCATACTTTTTGCGAGTTAAAAATTCTCTTTTGCAAAATAAAATCTTCAGGTGTTTGTATTCTCCACTGCCCCTCTGTGACACAATACTCCACCCCCTCACACAAAAAGCCCTGAGGCTCTTTGACCCCTGCAGTTCTTTTTTAATGTGTTTTAGAGGCAAGCTGGTCACAACTTGTCTCTGCCACTCACACTATTCTTCCATGACTGTGTGTCTATGGTAGTGTCATACTAGTCCCGTAAAACTACTGCACAAAAAAAACTACTACTAAAGGCTTTTTTCTGAAAGAGTGTTCAGAGTGTTTGCACAAAGTGTGGGAGTGTGCGCATGTTTATGCAGGTGAGGGAGTGTGTGTGTGTGTGTGTGTGTGTGTGTGTGTGTGTGTGTGTGTGTGTGTGTGTGCGTGTGTGTGTGTGTGTGTGTGTGTGTGTATCACCATGTGTTTGTCACCTGCTAAACAAGCTTCACTGCACCTACCTGCCTTTATTTTAAATAAAGGCTTTAATACGACTGAACTCTATGACAGTTAAAACTATGAGCTGAAATAACTTACTCTTTATGATTTAAAAAAAACAATCTGTGCAGTGTTTTGTGATTAAGTTCAACTATGTTCAATCATTTGGCAATGCTTTCATTAATGTATGAATTTCACCACAAATCCATGTTGCCACAGTGGACACTACACAGTGCCCCTTATGCAATATGTCATCAAGCATCCAGCGCCATCCATACCCTAAAACTATCCAGACACTAAAACTCGCCAGGAACCTGGTCTATAAACAATTTTTGAAACCTAATGTGTCTAGACTGTTACGTCAGCTCAGCCAAATGGCTGTGACTATCAGTTGGCTTTAAGAAACATATATGTTTGGTATCTCTAGCCAGATCATTATGGATATTCATGATCTACAGTACAGAGGATGACCTTATCTCTTGCACCCCTCTTGTCAAGCACTTTTCATGTCCATGACATTCCTGAGATTTTTCTTGTGACCTTTCTTCTCGCAGCAATGATTTAACAGGAAATAAATGTCCATTACCTGATGAACTCATTCCCCGTGTTCCCCAGATGATACAGATACAGGTAAACAATGGATGAAATACTGTGTGAACTTTTCTCTCATGCAGTTTGCAGGCTAAAATCTCATCCTTGTGCACATTGTGCCTGCAGACAGAGATTCTGCTGTAATGCAGTAGCGAGCAGTTATTTTCTACATTTCGATTTAGTGGAGAAATGGCCTCCTTAGCAGTGAATGTGCTCACACGGCTTCTGTGTGAGTTGTAATCTGAGCTTTACTTCTTTGTTTGTGTAGCCAGACTGGCTGCACATTGTGCGTATTAGTGTATGTGGGTCCCTCCCTGTGGAATAATTGTGCGACTTGTGCCTTTACTCTGTATTGCTTTCTACCCACAAGAGTTTATTGTCATATGGTTGGGCCATTCTGTTGAAGGCCACTGCTTAGTCTGACAATGAATCTCAAACCAGGATATAAGACTAAAAATTGCTGTTTTAATTGTATCTTTTGATAAAAATGCATTTGTTGTGTGCCTGAAAGATAATAACCTCCTGTGCAATTTTTTTCAGGGGCGATTGTGAAATATCTGGGAGCTGAACCAGGATCAGCTGACATGACTGCAGTTTAGGTCACAGGAGGTACCACAGCCTTTCACACCCTCCACCACTGTGAGTGATAGTGTGTTCACTTTTTAATGTGCAGTGTCTGCAGTTTGTTGGGTTGTGTTTTGTGGCCACTAAAAAATACTTTTAAGGCCAAAAAGCTCAAATCACTCTGGACAAAAAAAACCCCACTAACATCTGGGTTTTGTCTCAAGTGTCAAATTGTACAATCAACTTTACTCTCTTAATGCAGCCCTGCAACGAGTTTTAAAAACACAGCTCAGAAACTGACAGAAGCCACAACCAAGGGATGAGAAGTGACTGATCCATTTTTGCAGTGACCTTTGTGAACTCTCCCCTCACTGGGTTCTGCAGCCCATAATCTGTATATGCAAAACCTGGTTGAGAGCACAAATGGACCACATCATGCAACTGCATACTGTACTGTGCACACATGCATGCATAGCAGATAGTCATATGTTGTTCACATACAAAAGTGCATGTGTCAAATGCATGTACACAAGCCCTCATGCGTTATGTAATCCCAGAATCTGCTTAAGGTCAAATGCAAAAAAAAAAAAAAAATGCATGCACATGCATATAAATCAGAAACACACGCTGTCAGAAATAAAGGGTCAGTGGACTTTGCCCTCAGGCCTCTCTGTCTGCAGCTGCTCAGTAAACAAGTGTGAAACATAAAGGAAGGAAATAAAAACCCGATTGAGCCGTCCGCCTTACCTTAATCACATTTATGTTCAGAGCTCGGAATTCACAGTTATCAAAGGAAACCTTCGCTTATGTTGAAACTCTCTGCTTTCTGGGCCGATAAGATGATGAAACCAAATCCATCTACAAGACAGTCTGTGCACTTTTGGGATTCAAGCTGAAGCCAAACAGCTTAAAGCTCTCACTACTCTGCGCAACAGAATTCTGCATTAAGGCTTGAAAACTCTTCAGAGGCATAAAAGCCGTCTTTTCAGCGTCACCTTGGATCTTGAAAACAGGGCTGTTTGTGAGCACAGCTTTGTTTAATGGCTTCCCTTCATCCTGCGAATGCCTGAGGAAACACAGACACGTGTCTGCACAGTGTCAGCATGGAGCAGCGACGGAGCCGTTCCTTCCAGCTCGAATGGAAGCGCTCCCATGGAATCGCCACAAAGTGACAGCGGTTGAAATAAACTGACATCACGTGTCCTTCAAGGCTTTCATTCTCTGTGAAGTTTGCACCAGTCCACTGACTTGAAGTACAGTGACTGTCTTAACACAAGCACAAACGACATTTACTGTGCGTTTTCATGCGACTGTGCAGTTTGGGAGGGTCTGAATGCAGGGGATGCACACAGGGGTCAGAGGTGATGCTCAGAAGCCACAGCTGAAAAGCAATTTCCTTTACAACTGAAAGAGGACAAGAGAAAGTAAATGTGTTTGTGCAGAAATATAAATCCCATTTTCCCACTGTGAACCCACGTTGGCTCTTTCGCCGAGCGAAAGCAGATGGAAGTCATAATGGAGCCCGAAACAGGGCGACCCTCGTTTTTAAAAGCTCTTTCAATTTAGAAAATTGCTCTTGCAGAGACGCTCCATCTGCTTCATGTGGTCTAATGAATTAGGAAAGGACAGCATAGTTAATCTGTTGCTGGCTGAGGTGTTGACGTCTTGCATACTGGATACAAATTATTTCCAACCCCACCTTTTAATCTGCCTAAAAAATAATATTTTATATACAGTATGTTTTTTTTTCTATTGCTATACTGAAAACAAAAGCTCTAGTTTTCTGAAGCCGACAAACATCTAAACTGTGAACTTTCCTTTTCTCAGTCAGATATTTTGAGTGATGTGGTACTTGATTGCCTCTCCACCCCCACTGAGGATAAATGGTGCATGATAACAGGCACCCGGCTGAAACATTATCATCTATTTGCATGGCCTCTTAACGTCTTGATGAGCGTTATGCAGATGAGGCCGAAGTCAGAGTTGTTTTGATGAGGAGAGATTTGCCATCTGAGTCGTATTGCTCCTGTTCATACTGAAAGATTGACGTGCCTCAGCAGCAGAATGTTACAGGACATAAATCTCCACCAGTAAATTTCCTGGGGGATGAAGATGTTAGAATTAGACAGGAGGGGAAAATGGAAGCCGACAATGCTGAGTAACTATCAGGGTTATCCAGCATGATGAACACTAAGCACCACCATCAGATAGTACAGGGAAAAGCAGGACCATGTGAGAAAGCTCTCAGCCTCAGACACACTGTACATTTCCAAAATCGTCACTGGAAAAATCATAAACTAATAAATTCAGTGCTTCGGCTGGAAAGAAAATTTGTGTCACCTTGAAAATGTTGAATAGTAAACGTAAGATCTCAGCTCGAGGGGGAGAGAGAGAACTTTTCATGAGTAGAAAATCAAGTTAAAGCAGAGTTAAAGAGAGTTGCTGATCATCTCTGGTTGGACCTCGGAGGTCAGCATCGCTGAGGTAGCTGGATTTCACTTTTCCATCCCGCAGTTATTCTTCTGAATTTTCCACTTTTCAAAACCTTCCAGCATCCAAACCTTTTGTGACCTTAATACTTTTGCCGCTGAACTGGCTTGAACAATTGGATTTTAAGTTAAAAGCATCACTTGCCAAAAAGCTGATACATTCCTGTCACATTCCAGGGTTTGAACCACAAATAATGCATAGCTAAGTTCAGTGGCCTCCTTTCTATCAGTTGTCTTCCAGCGGACTTTGGCTTTTTGCTTCATGCCTGGGAATGCTTTCACTTCCCGGTTCATCTATCTCACATGAAAGATGTTTGTCCTGATTTCAATTACTGCCCAGATTTATGTCCGTTTCTATAGCCATGATAGCTCCCAGAGCTCAGCAGAAAATAGCCTTAAAGTTGATGTTGCCATCTGTAAGGCAGGCATCAGTTTCTGTAATGTGTATAGATTTACTGGTATACACTGCATTGTTTGCCATTGACCTTGCAAGTGAGGATTTACTGGAGGTGCACCACTAAGTGATGTCCTCTGAAATGTCCATATATATCCTTAAACAAAGGCTGACGTTTGCCGAAAATGAAATGTAGAATTACATGTAAAATTTCTTGACAAGTGAATTGTCAGGTATGTGTGTGTGTGTGTGTGTGTGTGTGTGTGTGTGTGTGTGTGTGTACATCAACACTAAGTGTCAAGATAATGATTTATAATATTGCATTTTCAAAAAAGTCACATATTATTTAAAAAAAGCAAACAATCTCTTCTATACTTGATTTAGTACTTCCACCTGTTTTATTCAGGTGGGTGTGTGCGCGTGTGTGTTGTTTGTGTGCGTGCGTGCACAGGCATGTACGGTATATGGAAAATCACCCTGTGTAAACACTAGGGGTAGGGGGGAAAAATCCATGTTGAGTGGAAACACACTCATTAACGCTGTTTGTGCAGGGGTGATAGTGGGAGTGCATGTTGTGTGATGCCCCAGGGTTGTGCTCAGATGTTGTTTGGTAACTAACCGACTTACACATTTATACTACTCTACGTCCCATGATGCACTTGTGTCCACACAGGCCTTGATGAGTACAACCTGCTTATCTACACGCTCCCTGGTCAATAGAGTACATTAGTCACACTGAAGATCAGAAAACACCATTTTGATCACAGACAAATAAAATGTTTAGAATTTTAAAATTCACTAAATTAGGTCCTGGTTTGAAGTCCTAAATTGTACATGAGTATGGTGAATTGGTATTTCACTGACTTATAGAATAAATAATAATTTGCATAACTGAAGTTAAAATTCTTTATTAAGGTTTGACTTTGTACCTGAAACAAAGGCACAGCAGTGCTAGACACCAGTTAGTGCCATAACTGAAATGAAGCCATGCTTGAATATAAACCGTACATACAAGGATACTCAGAAAAGGTCATCAACCTTTCAGACATTAAGTTAATCCTCTGACACAAGTGCGTCGCGTTATTCTTTTATTGTGCGTTTAGTGGAAATGAAGTGACCTGCGTGACTTGAAGGTTTTGTCGGACTGCTCGAGTTTCTCAGAAGCTGCTTCTTTCTAGGAAGTTTCTTGGAGACTGACGGGTGTTGAAATGGGAAATAAATAACACATTACGACCACTCAGAGCTCCGCGCCGCTGCCGAATGCCAATAAAGTCAAGTCGGCGCTGCAAAATATATCAAGTCAACTACTCCTGTCACTGGCTTTTAAATTTATTTCCTTCTTGTCATCACGTTGCTGTGTGCCATTTCCATGAAGGACTTATTTACTTCTCAAGCAGCCTGAAGGCGAGTCAGACCTCTAATGAAGCCTGCATCATCGTGGAGCCCTGAAGGAGCTTCTGACCTACATTTGAGCATTTTTTAGGTGTTTTGGTGTCAAATGATGGTGTAAATACTGTTTTAGCGGATTATTTAACTCTCATGTTTCCCTGTTTTCATTATGTGTTTGCCTTGTAATTAAAATCACGTTCTTGTCAAACACTGTAAATGCAGCTACCAGTAGGGAAGTGTGCATTATTTGCATGTGGCTCTCATCACATGTGTTTCTGCAGACACTATGTATAAATATGCCTTCAACATATATGGAACACACAACAGCTGCACATGCAGTGATTCAGTACTGTGCAGTTGAAAAAGAAATGTCTTATTTTAAGACATTTCTTGTTCTTACACCTTAACCCTGTGCACTAAAACCATGTTCTGCTTTAATTCAATTAATTAAAGCAGTAAAAGGAAGTTCTGGTTTAATTAAGTTAAAGTTTTAAGTTAAGTTAAAGCAGAACAGGGTTTTAGTGCCCAGTGTTAAGGCGTAACACTGAATCCTACAAATCCCACAAAAACGCATTTCCAAGGAATCTTTTGTTAAGCTGTATGTTATCCGAGATGGCCATATATTTCATTCCCAAACTTAACACCGGGATTCTATTAAGCTATTGAGAGCTTAAAGGCCAAGCTAATGTCATCAGAGAAAAAAAATAAAATGACATCGTCAGGGCCAACGAAGCCGTTCCACACTTATTTTTTGTACTTGATAGGTAAACCAATGTTGATGTGCCTATTTAATTCAAGTAAAGTAATAGGTAAATAATAATTAATATAATTTGAGTAGTAGTTCCAGTATAACATAATTTTTCAGTCGTTTTAAGCCTGAACACCAGCAATATTCTGACCAATAGCTTATAAATGGGAAAAGTTAGACTTGTTAGGTACCTTCACTTATTTTCACTAACATCAGTGAAAGTCCACATACAGGCATTTAGTCAAACAGTCTGCGGAGCCAAAACGACTTCTCTGAAACACACATATAAAACACTGACGTCAGGCTAATTTTCATATTTCTCAGAAACTCTCACCCACACAGCCTGACAAGTTTTGACATTCAAATAGGCAGCGCCGATGTTTCAGTTCGGCCCGGGGCCTTACACTGTCTAATACAGTACCACATCTACATACAGGACGTCCTGCTACATGCATGTTGAGCATATGTTTGCATTAGTGTCATTAATACTGTTGTTAAAGGGAAAAACAATGAGGCTAAGATGCTGAATGAGGGAAGATGGGCCTTACAGGAAGAAGGCCAGACTTTGAGGACTGTGTTTGTTCAAACCAGTTGAATCAGAAATTAAAAACATAATTTTAGTTATTTGCATCATGACAAAAGTTAATGTGTTTTGACTTGAGGTGGTTTTTTTTGCAGCTTTGCACAAATTGCTATAACTAACTTTAGGCCAGTCTACATAAACAGCAACATTGTAAACGTTTGTAGATTGTAAAACTCTCATATTCTGCCAACTAAACAAATACTGATTACGGTACCACTTTAGATCTCTCATCTCCTTGTATAATCTCCACCTCATAGAGCACATTAAATATTAACTATTACTAATCACTCTTTTCAGTGTGTGTAATCGATGGGACTATCACAGTGTGTACTATCATGGCTCGCACATTCCAGTTCCTAATGCTAACTTAAATGTCAGGTCTAACCTGTCTACAGCAGCCAGTGCTTTTTATCTGCTAATAAGTGCTGAAACAAGCAGACGGGCTGTCGGGTCACTGTGGGAGAAGCTGAACTTCAGTCAGTAAAGCAGGAACACACCTCACCTCACACAGGGGCCATCAGTTACTGCTGTGCTGTGTCACTCAGCTGATTGAGTCCCCTTTATTAAATCAATTAATTAGGTCAACTTTTTGCACTCAAGCTGATATGTAACATTTTAATTAATGCTAATATTGCATCATGTCATTCGGGGAGCGATTGTTAACTTGTTCTGCCCTCAGGTAGTAATACTTAATAGGACACAGTGTGCTATTTTGCTGTTTGTTCTGCCGCCCTCAAATAGACAAGTGATCCCTCAAATCTGTTATATGCACGATGCAATGCTGATTTTTTTTTTATTCTGAATGTACTGACATTTTATCAGGTGAAAAGCTACAGTGTAGCCATACGCTCTTATTCTCTGCACGTCTGCTCCGTTCCCCGGATTAGCCGCAGTGTGTGTGTGTGTGTGTGTGTGTGTGTGTGTGTGTGTGTGTGTGTGTGTGTGTGTGTGTGTGTGTGTGTGTGTGTGAGCGAGCGAGCTGATGAATAGCCAGCAGTAGGTGTTAGGTAACGTGCATGGGGGAGAGCAGGTCCTGGGCATCTATCATAATCATCAGCGTGCGGGGAGGTCCGCTCGATGCAGAGTTGGTTGGCACTCACTGGGCAGGAGAGGAAAAGTGAACCACCTGTTCTACTCATCAACTCTGTCCTCAACTTCTTATACTAAAACACAGTCACTGGCACTGACGTACAAACCTATTCATCTTCACGTCATTTTCCGAAAAGGGCCAGAAATAAGGTTATGGAAACATTTTGCATTCAGTTGTTAACAAAAAAAATCTGCTCGCAAACGCACCAAGGTGACATGATGTGCTTGAATTTATATGTTTGTGCTAACCTTGCAGAGCAGCTGGATTTCTTGTAAGCCAGAATCCATCTTTTCCAGGCTCCGGGCTGTTTACTCGTGAAAACCACAGCCACTTTCCAAACAGTTTCCAGTGAAGCCTTCCCAAATGGTTGTGTGCAACAAACCATCTGGAGCATCAGGTTAGTGTTAAAGTTGGGGAAAATGTTGTCGTTCACAGAGAGACGAACATTCGGCTCAGGTATGTAGTGGGATGGTAACTGCATTAGATGCAAGTCTATCATTCTTGTTCTCTTGCATGTAATTATTTGGAAGTAATCATTTTAAACACCGTTGCATAATAATGTGTCCTGTGGATGGAAATATGACCTTGCTAATTTCTGCACCACTGATTGTATGTGAGCTATTGAATATGAACATGTAATTCCTATGGATGCTTATCCATACGCAGTGTGCCCATCAGGAACTGTGTGGACAGTGGATGTCATATGGCAGTGTCATTTATGTCCAGATAAATTGCTTATTTCTTTACATATACATTTAGAATTATATACCAAGCAAATACAAGATGTGCTCAGGCCACGTCGTGTTTTGATAATCCCTTTTTATTAGTGTCTATATTCCTCTGGCATATGGCCATAGATTTGTGGTAAATTTGTGTCCAATCATACTTGCATAACATTCTAGATCAGCACTATAATGACAAACGCATGCACCATAGCAGTGTTTAGCCAAAGACGGCCCTGCTGATGTCGAGAGGCTCAGCTGGCTCTCACTCGCTTTATGTCCCGCTGAGGCAATAAACTGAACCTAATGTGGGACTGGAGTGTTGGCAACGCTGTTTGTAATGCAGTGTCTGTGTGACAGCTCCACTACTTAGTGTGCACATGCAGAGTATGGCCACGCAACATCTTTAAAGGAAGGACGAGCCAGTGCAATGTATGACACTTTTACGATTCAAGATTTATTTCAGCCACAAATGCAGGGAAATCAGTCAGATCCTCCAAATTAAATAGTGTATGAAATTAACAGCAGTAGGAGTCTCATGACATATAAAACAATGCAAGCTTATATGTGTTTGTGTGTGTACACATACACACACACACACACATATATATATATATATATATATAAAACATTAGTGATATCTTCGGAACTTCTGAGCACATGTCTGGAGCTGCCTTGTTATTAGCGATAAGGTGTTGCAGTGAATTGTAAATCTTTGTCTCCAGCTCTGCGGTCATGGCCATCACTAGCTATCAAATTATTCACAGCACTCTGTCTGTTGTCACTCATTCACAGATTTATTGCATCAGATTCCCCAGCGTCAACTGGGTAATACCTCGCCTGCTGCGGTGGAAACGTGTCCTAGACTGTACAGATTAGCCAGCTGGCTCTGTCCTGCTCCTGATAGGCCCTGTGGAGAATGTGCTCTGTTCAGTGTAAGTCATATTTTAGGCACAGTGCTCCAACGTGGCTTCCACCAGAGCTGATGTCCAAACCATCCACATGTATTAAGTGTTTAACAGAGGCAATCAAACTCCACTATTGTCCTCCTGAGTACTGATCGCAAGACCTGGATGAAAATCTGTACTTTGTGAGTAGTTTCGATCAAAGTCACATTAGGTGACTGGGTGAGTTAAACGAACGGTAGATCAGCTTTTCCACATCTGTTGGCTTCATTCTGCGCTCTGACTGCTTTTCTTTGACATCTCATCTCATTTTTTTAAAGTTTATTTTTAACCAGCCATATTCTGGAATACCCTGCATCCTGAAATGGAAATTTTGGGATGAAAACAATGGGAACTTGGCTCCATCACTGTCATCCCCAGAGGGAATAAGTGACTCGCGTAACTTCAACAGGGGCAACTGCTGCCACTCCAAAAAAAACAAAAACAAAAACCAGCAACACAAAAGCCAGAAAGAGAGTTGAAAACCAAACAACAACAACACAGACTGAGGCCGACACTTGTCCACATCTGAACATCTCATGCTGTTTGTACATCTCTGATCTTCCTTTTTTCTTAGTGAGTGAGTGATAAAAAGCATATGGCCTTTGCTTACATGTTCCCATTATAAAGTAATAACTTCCAAGCGGGGCTTGCAGGCCTAATCCAAATCAAGTGGAAGAGCAGGGCCATTAATCAAAAGGTTACATTCGAAGGGGTTTTTGTACAGCTACAGAAAGAGAAACTGTAACCCTTTAGAAACACACCAGACTACATTAGAAATGTAGCCTGGCCTCAGTCGCAGTCAAATCTGATCTGTGTTTTTGGTAGAAAGGGAAAGAACATCTTAAATCTGCATCGTTTTTGGCCACTAGGGGTCAGTGATGTGATTAAAAAAATGTTACGACACCTTCACTCGTGTTCAATCTAAAACGAATGAAGCAAAATTCCAAGTCAGCTGCAGATCTTTCGATGTCCTAATGTGGATGCTAATAATACCTGGCTGATATCGAGCTGCAGAGACACTTTCCACTTTGCTTCATTTCCCACCAGATTTTTCCAGCATGCACACACCAGGCCTCAGAGGTGAAGCAGCCCTACGTGCTACCTCGCATCCATGTCCCACTTCATTTAAAAGGAACTCTGCAGATAAACATCTCTGATCCTATGTGGTGAAAACAAAGCAAAAGGCTCCCTGGAGACATTTCCACTGCTAAGCAGTGCAGATTGAAGCACGAGGAGCAGGACCAGAGGAGAGAAGACACAGGCCTTATATAGTCAGAACAAACTCATCCCTGGGCTCAGGTGGCCCTCAACTCAGGACGTCTGACCTCACCAAGGCTCCCTGATAAGCCTCCAGAACTGATGAGCTGCTTCTGAAGATAAGAGGAAAATATGTCAAGAATCCTCGGCTGAGAGAGGAAGAAAAACAGAAGAACAGAACTGAAGACCCCTGATGTTTGTGAGTGGGTAAAGTGTGAGATGGAATGAAACGATGTAGAAAAGAGACAGAAAAGCGGACGGGGCAGAAAACACACAGTTCAAAAAAGACCAACTGACCAGTTCACAAGCCAGAATCTCCATTCCCCTCAGCTGACGCAGCCAATCACAATTGTTCCGCTCTCATAAAGGGGGGTCAAAGGTTATGTTTGAACTGGCTTTAGATGTCAAGCTCCATCCCTCAGTTCCTGGACCTCCTTCAGATTCAGGCCACAAGTCCAACAAGCTTGTTGGGACTGGTGCCGCGCAGTGTCGCTCCGTGGGATCTTTTTTTTCTCTTGGTTCTAAATGACCGCAAGTGTTTATTTATATTAGACTGGGTGGGCGGCAACTGCGACATGTTAGAAACCATCGGAGAGGAGGGGTTGTTAAAGTGTGAGAGTTGACACACTCGTTCTGGTGCTGGTTTAAAAAGGCTTTGCTATTGGGAGATAATAATCTAGTTGGGACAGAAGTGGAAGGAAAACAAGGCCGACTCGGAACTGCCTGACTTCAAATTTCCCATCGTGGCGTTCTGAAGTTGTGTCTCTGAAAATGCCTGCACCACTTTTCTGTCAGTGTGGTGTGAAAGTCTCACTCAGAAGGAGACACACAAAGATTGTTCCATTATGTTGTCAAGTGTAGTCTGAGGTCTGCTCTAATAGTTTGAGAATCGTACTCACCCCATGGCGGTGGAAAGACGTCCTCAGGGCTCTGCTGATGGACCTCTGCAGCTTCAGCATACACTGTCATGCACATGCACTGATGACTTGACTCTATCAAGCGGGGGGTTTCCTTTCCTGGTTTCTCCCCTCAGTTTTTACCCCCCACCCTCCTTTCCCTGCCTTCAGCCGTATCCTTTTTTGGAGCTTGAGGAGGAAGAGGAAATAAAAAAGGGTGTTAGAAAGGGGAAGAAGAGACGGGATCATAATAATTGCTCCCCACGTCCCCGGCCAGGGACCTCACCAGCCTCCAGCGATACACCACACTCCCGTCCAATCACCCATCTTTTCCACTCCCTCCTCCTCTGTTTCCTCAGTGACATGAGTTTGGATGCTTGCATGATGCTGGCAGTCATTTTGCTCTCTAGACAGTTTTTTTTCCTCGAGGTTGAGAATCTGTGTCATTGCACTCACATGGCATCAGGTGCTTACTGGTATCAGATCAGCTGACTGGACTGTAAACTGGACTCTCATGGTTCAAATCGTTTTGGATGTTATCTCAAAGTTTTCCCTAGCTGTAGATCTTTGAAACCACACATTCCCCCTCAATTAAAAAAAAAACATTTCGTACCCTGAGATAAGTATAGATAAGTATTGGCTTTTAGGTGTGGGTTTACTGTGTAGGCCTGCCACTGGTGTATCTCTCATAGCCAGGACAGAAACGTTTGTATTAGAAGCAATTACTCATTTCCTGCCTCTTCCTGGTTCAGTGTTGTACTTTATATAGTCCCTCTGTGCTCCATTTAAATTAAATCTGTAATTGTTATGGTTCACTCATTCACTATTTCCAGCTCACATGTATGTTTCTACTCTGGCATTAATTATTTTGGCTCCACTATCTGAGTCCAGTTTACAAGATATTTGATACCTGAGCCTAAAAATCTAAATGTCAAACTGGGTTTGTAATCATCAAGTAAAATTGTGTTGTGTTTTCCCTGTGAAGATCTCGTGCGCAGACTGAGCCACACAGTTGTCAACAAAGCTTGGGACACCGCGGGCTGGAGACAAGGACAAGGCGAGACTAAACATGACGAAGCCATTAAGGTCAGTGGCTTGCAGGTTATGTAACGTGTGAAAATGTCAGCCGTTTCATAAGTGTTATGCAGCCTTCTCAGCACCTGCCTCTTCTGGTTTTTAAAACTACTGGTAGATACATCTATTCCCCTCTCATGATGCAGTTTGATTGTAGGTCAAAGGTGAAGTCACAGAAAACATCCATTCTTTTCATAACAAGTTTTCAGTCTGCAAAAAAAAGAATAACCAAGTGGAATTGAACAAAAAATAAATAAAAAATACTATAAATACATACATACCATGTATGTATTTACAACTACATTTGATTATGTTATGTAACATTCAATAAACATTTGTATATTGGTTCATTGTTACAAAAGCTTTGTTATGCAGTTCACATATGGTAATAATAATAAACAGCCATCAATTCCCTTGTAATTTTAGAGCTGCTGTCAATATTTCATTTATTTACTTGTTTTTTACTGTTTCAGATAGAGTGCTGCAAGATAGTCACACACACACAGTTGAAGTTATTGTTGACGGGTTGATGCAGACCAAAACAGAGCTAACTGCAGATCAATTGGACTCGACTCACACCAGGTAAACACAATCATTTACTGCTAATGTCTCTGCATGTGCTGTAGGTGTCCAGGTTTGCTACCATGTTTACCATTTCGACTTTAGAGGATGAGGTCAAATGTGATTGGGCTTGTTCTGTGTCCAATGCACAGATTTGATAGTAATAGAACATATGATGCCTTTTTCTATAGGTAGAGTCACAGTGAAATTTAGTTTAAAGAGCATGGGACAAAATGTCCCTATTTTTTTCTTTGACATCATTTGGTTCTGTCTCTGCCAGGACACGATCATGCATGCTTATGCGTCATTGATGCACCTTGCATGCATCTATTTCTGCTTTCAAGTGTGTATGGTGTGTCACTCTGCCGCTGGTGTGTTTGTGTGTGTGTGTGTGGGCCACCTGCTCTGGGATGGTCTTTGTCCTCAGCAGATTAAAGCAGCTGCTTCAAAGGTCAGTGAGGGTTCAGACAGGAAACACTTTGAGACAGGATGGGAACAGAACCATCAACCACCTCTTTCAGCTCATCTCCTTTCAGCTTTTAGCTATGAAACACTGGTCGTGTTCAGTGGGGATTAAACACCTGGTCTCTTTGACCCATTTCATTAGTCTGGAGTGATGTCCTATTTGATGTCCACCTATCATGTCTCTGTGGTGTGATGTCATGTCTTTCCATTTCAACATCTTCTCTGATCATCAACTCGTCATCAATCTCTTCCTTTTTTAAAGGATAAAATTTTAATCAAACTCATTTAGAAAAACACTAAAATATGTTGAGTGTTTTCATGAAAAATGCATCACAGCCTAATCTGCGTTCAGACATGCAATGTAATCCTTACAGTAACATCGTACAGTATATGACAGGACGGAGAATGGTTTTAGGTTAAAAAAAACCCCAACGTGGAACTGCAATATGTTATTCATAATCTTCTTTCTCCATGTGCACATCAGCTCAATACGACATTACACAGACTGCGTGTAGGTGACAGGGAGCCTGTTTAATGTACAGTTAGACTCATTTGGCCATTTGTGTTCATACATACAGCTCCTGCAGGGGTTGCTGAGATATAAACCAGTATTGTTTTTCTGGAGGAACGTTTGTTTATATTTTTTACAATATTGAACTTTTATACTTAATACTTCTTATACACCAATATTTATTGATTTATGTAGATATTTAATATTTTGTGTGTCAACAAAAACTACATCCATACATCGCTCAGTTGAAATAAAAAAAACCCCAGTACAAATAGTTAGTGTATAAAGTAAGACATCATACCTGTAGCAGGCAGAGCATCTCCTGGTGTCCATGACGCTGATGACCATGCCGCATGAGAACATGATTTCCCGTTAGGGATTTGGCATGGTAGGCCAGTCCAAACACCACAGTCTGAAGCGCAGTGTGAGACCGGGCTATCAGTGAACAGGGATGCAGGAAATGTGACAGGAAATGAGACAAAAAAATAGAGCAGTCCCTGAAATAAGTATAAAAGCATCCCTTTTTATAAAATAAGAGGCCTGAGTCAGCAGTTTCTTGTGTTATATTCTTTTATTTACCTTATTGTTGACACTGTTAGATTAATACTGATCAACAACTAACACTATACAGTTTAGCATGTCATTTAATTTAGCATTTAATCTTGTTGTATTGTATTTCGGTCTGTTTGAAATCTTTAATTAGACTGTAGCGTGATGTAGACTGTTTGCTTCATAGAATGTTAATGCAGATGCATTTGTGGGGGTCTGGCTCCACACTTAACTTTTTTCATTTGTATAAACACTTTTCCTCTCCTGCTCTCTCTCTGTCTTTCCAATCCATATTCTGTACCTGCTTTATATCATATCACAAAATGAAGCTCCGTTCGTCCACATTTTATCAACAGCCAATTTCAGATTCTTCCCTGTTTTCCATATTTCTTTGCTCATTTCCATATCACAGTGAAGAAGGCCGACTGATAAGGATCTCTCTCTGCATGCGTAGCATTTGAATCCCACATCAGAGCAGAGCGTCTTTAAATGCTCTGCTGGCCTCTTTGCTATATTTCCTGCCTGTGTCTCCTTCCTGATTTCTTTCTCTCTCTTGTTGATCTTTCTCCCTTTTTAATTGTTTTGTTAATTTCCCTTTAATGTGCATGATTTGCATATATATCTCAAAACTTTATCCTACATTAATAACTTTTGTATCACCCTTTGAGTAGTGAGTAACAAATACAGGGACATTTTCACAGCCCCAAAACAGTTTATTTCAGTGGCACAAAAGTTCACACTCCATCAGGAGGAGTGGCATTACTCATATTATGTTATAGTGAAATTCCGGAAAACAAGGATATAACCAAATTAAAATGACATGACCTTGTTCATAGGTCTCCTCTTTAAATCATCCCTCTTCAAAATAAAAGTGTAAATCAGCCAATGTAGAGAGGTGGAAGTGTTCCTGTGTCTGGATGTCTTCAACGTTCATGCCGGGTAAACATCACTGAAAGCAGGTGTGTGTGTGTGTGTTTTCAATTCAAGTTGTCTTTTAGCTTTTATCACCATAAATATATACAGTATGTAATGCTGGCTGGATTTACTGTATACCTTATAAGACACTCACTGTTCAACTGGTGGGCTAACACACACACAAACACTGTGTGTTTGTGTAATATCAGCACAGCCTGCACTGTTGTGTGCACATGGCTCCCAGGGTAACAATAACAATCACCACTAAAAACAGCTTCTCTGGCAAATCCACTCTCTTGTGGCGATAATGAGGCAGCACAGTAAACCTTAATAATACTGCCATCAGGTGGACACTTTTCATAAAGTCGCACAGAATAATTTAAATACTTTTAAATTTAATTTTTAAATACAATTTATTACTTGGAAACATGTGAGTAATTAATAACATAAAGAATTTACATAACTGTAAAATTTCCCTAAATGTATTAATTACAAATTTAGTTGCCAGTTTGATATGAGGTTTGGTTCAAGGCCGTAAGTGAAATTACTTGATTATAAAATGGAACCAAAGCATTAAACATACAGGGCTTTTGTGATTAATTGCTTTCAGCACTATTAAAAACTTTACTTCACAGACAGTTTGGCCCTTTGTTAAAACATTAGGGTTAATTTTAAATGAATGCTAATGTTGCTGTCTGCTGGTTGTTCTCCAGCTTGCTCTGATGCTCATAATGCACCAAAAATCAATTAATGCAGCTTTAAGTGTAGTTATTTTTACTGGAACTAAAATTTGCTCAAGCATGCGCAAGTAAAAAGTGAGAGTACCATGTAAAAGGAAAGGCCACAGATTTCAATTAAATAAAACAGCGATTTTTCTCTTACTTTTTTATTCAATAACACTTCACTGATTGGAGATGTGATTAGACTGAGCTGCTATCTTCTTCGCCCTGCGGGCGGCTCCAGACTTCCTCTTAGCTTTCGGTACACCCCTACTCTTGGCATTTGATCGATAACTAGTGGGGCAAAACACAGACAGGCGAATAGGAACAGGTTAAGACGTGCATATAATTCATGGTTCATGAGAGTAATGGACAGAAAGCCTGAGCTGTACTGTAACGCACCTGCTGATCCTGCTGGTGGCGTCTTTGAGGTGGCAAGCTTTGCGTTTGTGCTGTGAGCTGCCGCAGATGAAGCAGCCCTCCTTTGCTTGACCCTGACCACATGGGTGGGCTGGAAGAGCACAGTGACCACAGGACTGACAGTGTTTCCACGCTGAGAGAGAAAATAACGAACGCTTTAGTCAGCCATGTCATGGTCGTGACATGAAGGCTTTTTGTCTTGATCCGTTGCAAACACATGTAAACGTTCATCTTAAAACTTCATATGATGAGAATGATATGATATGAAATCTACATACATGGCTTCACACATTTGTCACATGTTGTGCAGTGCTTCCATTCGCGACCATCCTGCAGTATATGAAAACAAGAGGTTACGCCCACTGTCTGTGTAAATCAGCCAGTAAATAAGCGACTTTTCATGTATGAATTCATACCTTAGATGGGCAGACGTTGCATTTGGCACAGTGTTTGTTGAGGGACCAGACATATCTCTGACATACAGAGCAGAATCTGAGAGGTGAATTAGAAGAGACATGACTTCTGCTGCTTCCACAGTAAGACATAATGCTAAAGATATGCACATGCAGTAATAATACTTTCAGGTGTGTTAAATGGAGCAGATTATTCCAGATATGGATCAGATTTCATAATAAGACATGTTGATGCACGTGTATGCAGCCTGAGTGTTTTTATACCTGTAGCCCTCCTCTTGAGGCAGTACAACATCTCTGGGACAGATGTTGGTGAACAGTCTGACAGGGGACTGCTTCCGGCCTTTCTTGCCATGTTTATACAGAGGATGGTTGTCATAGTCAACCTGGTTAGAAACAAAATCCAATACAATTCATAATCCTGGGACAGAACTTCTCAGAGGGACAGAGTGGCATCTTGGGCTATGATCTGTGTTGCAGGACAGCTGTGCGACAACATACCTTTTAAGTTCATACCTTTTATATTCTGCATTATGAAATGTTGTTATAGTACCTGGTAGTCCAGCATGGTGAATGAGGGAAGACACTCCCTGATGCGAGGCTCAAAGAAATATGGGAAAATCCACAGCATGGGCATGTCAGCATCACTGCTGTCTGCACACAAACAAGTTAAACGTTTTGAAATGTGATATTGTGAGAGTACGTTTCTTCAGACATTCAATATTTCTACATTTAACAGAAAGCTGAATCTGTCATAGGAAATAGAATCAACTCTCACTGATTTGATATGATGTTACAAGTGCTACACCTGTATTATTTTGAAATGATGAGTCAGATGTGGCTGTGTGTAGCTGCTCTAACCTGCTAAACACATTAAAGCAATGTACTCTATTAAGAGTGCTAATTAGCAGATATGCAAACACTGGTGGCTTATTTTTGTACATCAAAGAGATGAAAAACTGAATATAACACATCTTTTTGCTTTTATATTGCAGATATTTAAAAAAAAAAAAGCCTGAAACTCCTGTGACACTGACCAGAGCTCTGTAGTTTCCTCCATGTCTGTGAGATCAGAGAGAAGCTGTTGGCCAGAGGCTTCACCAGACCACCGAATGGGGGGTCAGCCACCATCACCACCTTCTCCCCATCACCCTCTCCGAGGAAGTCCTGCATGACTGCTCTGGACGCCTGGAAAGGGACAATGCTCTACAGGACTGCAAGTAGAAAACATGAAAAATACAGCATTTGAACCTTTACCTCTCCGCCAAAGAAGTGATGGTTGAACATGTTGTAGTGACAGAACTCATCTTGCTTGTAGAACTGGGCATATCTGCAACAGAGATACCAATTTTGATATAATGCAAAAGGTTGTTGTTTGTTCAGTTTCCGGTAAAAACCAACAGTTGGCTACAAAAAAAACCAACAACACAAAACTCTAGTCTGAATGTATCTGTTTTGTGTGATTTAAAATGATCAAAACACACACCAGGACCCTGTGGTGTGTAACATGCTAACAAAAAGGTGTGTGAGTGTGATTTGCAGGCTGAAGCTTGCAAAACAAGTACACGCCCTCTTTTCTTCTACCTTGCACATTCTTTACGGAAGCACAGACAAGAGACAGACAAGCAGATCACAGGTAAGAATATCTAAGAAGTTTAATGTATTCAGTGTGCTGTGTATGATGATAATTGATATACTGCTTTCTAAAGGTCTTGTATATTGTCTTACACCACATCTGACTAAAAAACTTTATAGAAACCTGAAAAACTGGTTTACACTGCAAACACAGGCAATGCAAAACTGCACAAAATGTTTTTAGCAAGTGCAAAATGTAAGCAATATTGCAACTGCAGGTTAAATGTGTGTGCACAGTTTCATTTAGTCCTCAGAAATGGCAGAAAAAGAGTCGGTATCTGTTGGCAATGGAAAATCAACGGCTCAGTCTGTGCAGAGTGGTACTACGCTGCCTCCTGCAGGTGCCCTTGGCGTAGTGCAGGACGCACTGAGCCTCACTCTCCTAGACTCTAACAGTGACAGGGTTGTTCAGCCGTTCCCACGCTCACCAAAACTACAGAAGAAGACAGCCAAAGCAAAGCCCTCAAAGGTAAACAAGACTGTATGTGTGTGAGTGTGTGCAGGGGACAAGAGCTGAAATATAATTTTTACAGCTTTGTGTAAAAATAATGTCTCATCTGCGGAGAACCAACATCAGAACTGATGTGCTGCACCCAGAATTTTATGAAGGGTGAAAAGAAATGATTTTCACCCCATGAACTGTCCTTATTCTGACCAACAAATTATTCTCTTAAAAACTGTCAGTCGTCAATATGTACATAAAGAAAACCAATTTCCTGGTTCACATTTAACCATGTTTACATCCAATAAGTGCATAAAAAAATGTATTTCCTGGTTCACATTTAACCATGTTTACATCCATGGTCCACAAATTTTGTTTTCACTTTGGTTTAACTTTCTACAGGAGCAGTTCTCCAAACGTCTGGAGGAGCTACAGGTAGAGAAATCCAAGACAGAGGCTCATATTCAGTCTCTGAAGAAACGTAGCACAGATCTCTCTGTAAGTGTGGCTCAAAATACTTCAAACTATTTACATCAGGTTCCGAATGCACTAATGACAAATTATTGTTGCCTCCATGTTCCTTCCTATAGAGCAGCACGGAGAAAATGAAGCAGCAGGTTCGTGAGCACTTTGAAAACATGCGGGCTGTCCTGAAGCTGGATGAGCAGGCAGTCTTGGACTCTCTGGAGCTGGACCTGAGACGGACGAGAACCAGGCTGGACCAGGTCTTGAAGACCTGGAAACAGCACCGAGACCAGGTCAACAAGAGCATCAGTAGCACCCAGACTGCACTGAGCAAGAGCTCAGCAGCAGAGGAGGACAAGGAGGTCTGACTCATGTCATTGAATTAAATTGTTAAAACAAAAAACAGAATTTTCCAGTCGTTTTAATCCGTGTTTCTGTTTATGTCTCCTCTTAAGGGTCAGTGTGACACTCTGAGGTAACTGTTAGATCAAAAGTTTTCAGCGCAATCTCCGTCAGAGCTCTGTCTCATTCTGTTTCCACCTTCACTTTTCTCTCATCCCTTCTTTCAGCTCCAAGAAGCCAGATGACTCTGAAAAGGAAATCCGGCTGAACGAGAAGAGATTTGAGAAGCTTCTTAAAACATTATCCTCCATCTCCAGAAACCTGAGAGCCCAGCTGCAGAGGAAGACACTCCTGTTAGGTACTGAGCCAGTTATTTCAACATCAGCTTGTGTAGGGCAGCAGGGTTTTACTGTGAGCCAATTACAGGCATGAACAAGAAGTGGTTTGACGTTTGGGTTTGCAAAACCTAAAAATCTGGGCAATGTGACATGTACAATCAGATCAAAATGTCATAGAGGACCATGGACTCTGTGTTTCATTACAGATTCGTCCCCTGTGGTGATTGACAGACAGACGTGCCATAGCCAGATCACGGTGACATCAGAGGGGCGGGGCATGTGCTTCTCAGGCACTAGCCACTCAGCCCCAGAACATCCTCTCCAGTTTGATAAAGTCTGCTGTGCTCTAGGTTCGTCTCCCATTACAACAGGTCAGAATTACTGGGAGGTCGATGTACGCTGCTGCTCCGCCTGGTCTGTGGGCGTAGCCTACACCAGCCTGCAGAGGAAGGGCAAAGACAAGGGCGCCAAATTGGGCCGGAACAGGAACTCCTGGTGTGTGGAGCTTCGTAACCACAGTCTGTCTGCTTGGCACAATAACCGGCATGTGGCATGTCAGGGCGTTAGACAAATGCCGCTCAGAAAGGTGGGCGTGTGGGTCGATTACGACAAGGGTCAGCTGATATTTTATGATGCAGACGCCATGGTTGTGCTGCAGAGGTTCTCTGCGGCCATGACACCGGTGTTCGACAGGGCTCATCACCAGTTCACCGAGCCCCTCTGCCCAGCCATACGATTCCTGAAACCACACAACCAGACACGGCCAAACCACTTGGAGCTTTGTCACCTCAACACTGTGTGATGTTCTGGGACTAGTACCTGTAACTTGTAACTAGTAACGTGGCATGGTTACAGCCACGTGCATGGGTGTGTGTGTGGGGGGTGGGGGTGGTTGTATTTTTTTGAATGTGTGTGGAACCCGTATTTGCACCTTACAAACTAACTTTTCCTTAGTGTTTTCTTCCAAGGTGGTAGTAGCACATTATCAAGCAAATTAAACTGAATGATCTCATTAGCATTGGGGAGTTAGTCCTTTTTGGAAAGAACGCTTGTACAGACAAATGTACATACAGTATTTACACATGCATGATAATATTCAAGGCTTTTGATACCATTATGCTGTTAGGTCATCCTTTTAAATCTTTTCCTTTCTAATGACCAAAGTGTTGGGAGAAGAATAACAGTAAAGCATGAAATACTACATCAGACCAGCAAGACCGTTGATATCCGTACAAACCTGAAGTCAATGTCCAGCAGCAGACTCTTGATTCGCTCATGTTTCTGCTCCAGATTACGCAGCTTAATCAGCTCCTGGAGTCTGGCACAAACACCCAGAATCACAAATAAAGATTTTCCTAGATCACTTCACTTCACTGTGGATTTTCTGAACCTGGAACTACTATGTCATGAAAATCCGACATCCAAATTTGGTTGCTACATTATCTAACATTTAATTTAACTCTAATAATACATTGTCAAAATAATTTAAGTGCACTGATATTGACATTAATGTTTAATGTGGTACTGTATACTGCTGGGTAAACAAATCAAACTGGTGAGGTATGTAAACTATTTACTAGTAAAACGATTTACTATTGTAAATCTGTACTGGTTCCAATAACTCTACTGTATGTACTGTAATGTATATGTATGTAACACTGCTAGTAAAAGACGCATTATGTGCTTTGGCTGAACTGACCCTTTAACAAAAACAGAGCATGATCTAACTGAATTTGTTCCTCACCTCGGTGTACCCACACACAGGACCTTCCTGTACCCCAGAGCCGCCAAGGTGTCCAGCAGAAAGTGCGAGCTTCGGTCGGTGAACAGGTACTGGGCGTTGCTCTTCTTGTTATCCAGAGGAGACAGCAGCATGCTGGGCCTCCTCAGCTGAGCTGAGGTGACAGCAGTGCATCTGTGAGAGGAGTGGCTGTCATGGTCGCCTGGCAGGAGCAGAGTCTGACAGTCCTGACAAAACCTTTTCTCATCTGGTGGGAGGAGGGAGGCAAACTTCCTCAACCTGAGGTACAATTAAGAGTCAGCAAAAAAACAACACATTTTAGTCTTGTACATTTTGTAACAAGTCTGCAGTAATGCAGCTGATAAATATAATACTATTAAAAGCAGGCCACTTTCATTATCTGTGGCACATTTATGAGTAAACAAATAAATGTGCATTTTAATTTCCAGCCACAAATACCAGCACTGATCAATGACTTTAGTGATAAAAACTTTTAGAATTTGTTTCTTCCAGTTTGTAGGCAGCTCAGAGAATTCAGTACATGTACATGATCAGTGAAACCATAAAGTACTCCTGCAGTACTGTACCTCACCTGGTACAGTACTCCTGCTGGCTGACCTGAGGCCTCCTTGACTGGTTCTCCGCCTCTCGAGCCGCAAGCCTGGCCTGCGACACCTACATAATATATGGATTCATGTGAATAAGACTTCACTGCTTTATTGAGGATTACAGGAGATGTCCAGCAGCCTACCTTATCATCCTCCCACTGGAAAAAACTGCAGTCCTTTCTGTCTCTGCAGGCCGAGCAGGCGTAAAACCTCCGACCTCTGTCTCCTCCTTTGCTGACTTTCTCGAATAGCAAGGTAGGACCTGGCAAAACACACATGCTATTAATCTCTAACTTTCTCTGTCAGTACAACTCTAATCCATTCTTTCCTATAGGGGTTTGGTGTTATGTTTTTTAAATGTTTACTGGGGTTATTACGTGTGTTTAAACTCACCGTGCGGGCAACATGGCGCTGATTTACCATCCTCTGGAAGAATAACCTCTATACCAAAGCTGTCGTCGGTAGCCTCGTTCATCTCCATGTCCGTAAGGTTAAATACAAGATGACTTAATTTATTTTAATTTAAATCATCTAACATAAGAGCTCACTCAGCTCAGTCTGACAGATGGAAGCCATGCTGTTCCGAGTCGCACACTGGTGACGTAATCACTATTTTCGTCGCAGTAAAAGCTCATTGGCTACAGACCAAAACAAATCCATTTATTCCGCAGGATTATATTTTGTCTTTTACTCAGTGTCTCTGTTTAATTGTAATTTTATCATTTTTACCATTCCTATTTCCTCCACTTAATGACAACACATTTACACAATGACTTCAAGACCGGGTGAGCTAGTTGAACATACAATTAATGAGAAATAATGGAACAATTTAATTTATAAGCCTGTGATATGTGGTCGAAAGGTATTCAACAATCATGCAATCATGATAAATATATTTAAATTTATTTATGTTCTCTACAATTTAAATCCTCTGAAATGTTTACGTGCATAGTTATGCTCCGTCGTCCCTTTAACAATGCGGTTTGTTTACACTGAGCAGGTTTGTAGTCCCGAATCAGCAACACGCAGTTTTTTAAGACAGTTTTCTTTCTGTAAGACTACTACTCCCATGTATCCCCGCAGCACCAGCGCAGTGGCGCTGTTTGCCTGACGACTGTTGAGGAGTAGACTGCTGGGTGTTGAAGCAAAACACTATCAAGATCTGATGTTGTTAAACATTAGAAAGGAAGTTGTGGGATTTTCTTTCTTTCAAAATAAAAGCATGTAGCCACCATGATTTGAACATTTGGCTAGTTTGAGCAAGTGCTATGTCCATTATGGATGCAGATAGAGTTTGGCACCATTATAATCTGCACAAGCAGATTGGCAATTTGTTGGCGAATCCCTTTAGTCATATTCAAAATAGACTAGAGTAAACTTTTAAACTGAAAAAATAATGTCACAGCATTATCACAGTAAATTAATGTTGTAAATAAACTAGTAAACTGTGTTGTCACATGGTAAATATTTCAAATTTTTCAAATTGTCACAAATGGACTGAAAATGGAGCAATGGTTAGTTTTGGGTACAGGTCAGAAATTAGTTGACATGTTCTATGTCTCCTAGGAGTAGAAATTAATTTTGATATTATATAATCATAAATAGGTTACATATTTTTATTATAAAGAATGTTGTTGTTTTTTACATAACATAGGATACATTACCATTTGCTTTGTGTTGTATTTTCTAATGTTCAGTCCAGCACTTGTCTTATCTTGATAATTAAAGCATTCAAAACCAAGTTAATTTTTTATAACCGTTTTTGCTTAGGTACTCAAATTGTATGTATTGCAGAGTTCGTATATGCAGACCTTTCCTTTAAAGTGTCAAACCGGAAGCTCTTTGCTCTTCCATCCTCTAGCTTGACGGAAGTCGCGTCTCTCCACTGTGCGCCCACACCCAACCTGCACTGGCTGCTGTGTCGAGGCGGCGGCGCAGCCTCTGCAGTGTGTGCGGGACATTGTGTGTGCGGCGACTTTGTGTCCACAGTGCGGCTGGTTTCAGCAGGTCTGGGGGTCTGGGGTCATCCACCCTGTCCTCACTGTGCAGCCTATGCGCTCTGCGGCTCCCTGCATCATCCATGTACTGCCAATGTGGATAGTGGCTTAT
Organism: Trinectes maculatus; assembly: GCA_016785345.1. Classification (NCBI taxonomy): domain Eukaryota; kingdom Metazoa; phylum Chordata; class Actinopteri; order Pleuronectiformes; family Achiridae; genus Trinectes; species Trinectes maculatus. Next base: position 611,143 of record JAFBJQ010001448.1, read on the forward strand.
TTACTGTGCATCATCTGAGCAGAGCAGACATCTGACTGGCACCATGAGCAGCACTGGTAAGATCATCTCAAACACACAGCACACAATACACTGCTCTATTCTGGCTCATCACTCACTGAACAAAGTCAATTATCATCTTTGCTTTTGGTGTGGTTGTGTTGAGCTATGGATTTGTAATAGGTTTAGTTCTAAATGACACAATATCACACCTGCCGTGGCATCACTGTATTCATCTGCATAAAGCGTGTCAGATGCAGACGGGACAACTGTATATAGTGATCCTGTAGCTGCCAGTGAAGGCATCATCATGAAGGGCCCGTTGTTATATGGTGCTTATAATGTAATTTGGTGTTTTATATTTGTCCCATGACGACTGAATGTAGCGGACAGGATGTGGAAACAGCCACAATGTGTTTGGTGGCTCCTGTCATGTTGCTCTGCAGTAACTCCTGGTTTCAGAGGGATGGATGTTGTCGATGACAGGCCGTACTACTCTGACTCGGCTGTGCTGTCACAGCTGCCTGTGTCCCTGAGGATGACTTAAGTGTATGTAAGAAGAGGCTGGTCCTCATTTGCATCCTGTGTTTTCTTTCAAGTCTTGTGGCAACACTGCACGTGTGGTTCACTAATGCAAATAAACATGCACTTAGTGGGAAAACTTACATATATCACCAGGTTTTGCAGCTGTTTTATGTAAAAGATCATGAGCATGGTATGAACATTGGAAGTGGTTGGAAATATAATGTCATGACTAATGTCAAAAGTGAAAATCTAAATAACTAATTGAGTTTATTCAGCTATTTAACAATGGTCTATAAACTGCTTACTGGGTGATATTTGCTTTTAGTTCAACGGCTAAATGTGACATGCTAATTTATCTATTTTTATACAGACATTTTAACATATTGTGACTGTAAACGATGCAAACTGTTTTTATAGTTCTTGTGATTTGCTTTTGTTAATTAAATTGGTTGTATCTTGTTACACTGATAAATGAGATGGTGATTTATTGGTATGGTATAGCACTTTTTTTGTGATTGTAAGACAAAGTAACAATGGGCCCTAATTATGTCCTAGACATTTGTGCCTTTACAGTTTTTTTGATTATGTTCTACAAACATGAATAAGCATAATGACTTGGACAAACATATTTTAAATCTAACAGCATGGATCACCCTTGATTTTAAAAAGAGGACCAATCGATGCTCCACAGAGCTGCTGGAGCTGCTAATGGGTTCGTATCGGAGTAGAGATGGAGGAAATCCATAAGCAGGCTGCTGTGAGAGAAAAAAGACAAACAAGAGAAACCATATGTTTGGAACTTTGTCTCCCTCCTTTCCAATGCCTTTAAGAAGTTTGACTTTTCACTCTGTGAACATTTTTTGGCTGGATGTGTGATGGGACATGAGCAGAAAATTGATTTCAGATTTCTACCTGCTTGTGATGACAGCTGGTCTCCACATGTATGACCAGGCTGCTCGTGATAAACAGTATCCAGCGTGTGTGTGTGTGTGTGTTGGAGATCCAGTTGGATTTAAATATAGTTATCTCACTAGAATTGATTTTTGAAGACATGTAGGCATCGGCCTGGAGAAAGGGAATGTTTGAAAGCAAGTGCAGTAACTTATACAGAGCTGGTTCACTGTATTTGTATTTCTCTGCTTCAGATCACTATGGCGCTTTCAGGTACTTTAGTGGATGATCACATTGTTGGATTGGGAAATTCTGTGTTGGACTAGTTTTCTTTTCAGTTCCGTTAAAATGACTGATCCATCTGGATCCTGACAGCACAGTATTATTTATCTTAGTGTCCTTCCAGATTCCATATGATTCATATGATCCTTAGATCAAATGCTTCTGTCAGATATCAGAAACCTGATATCGGTATTTACAGGTGCCTCACTGTACTTGTTTAGTAACACCTGGTAAAATCATAGGAGTGGTGCACTTGAGTTAAAGTCAACCTCAGAACAGGCTTGGCATGATGAACACACCCTGTGGGAGTTGAGCATTAACAATCTGCAGGCCAGTCTACATTCCTTCAAATCCAGAAATCATGTATTTATAGTATATCCTTTGTTTATATGTGTATGATGGCAGAAAGCTACATTAGACTGGACTAATGACAGGACGTGTTTAGTTCCATGCTGTTGACAAACTGGCAGCCCCAAGCCCCTTAACCACAATTATCAGTGACTAATAGGGATGAATGACCAGAGAAGAGCCAGATAATTCCAGCTCAGACTATTACCACAGGTCGCACAAGGAGATGTCTGATCAATACTGCTGTTCTGCTGTTTTTCCTGTTGTGTCCATGTGAAGGCACTCTGGCGATAACCTCATGACTGGCTTTTTAGAAGTGGACAGCAGGGATCAATATCACCGACATTAAATCTATCTGTGGAATGTGCAAAGCAACAATCCTGGTGTATGATCAGCATCAACAGCAGCAAAACATTGGCCTAAGTGGATTGGAGCAGCTTCACTATGCATCTGACGTATGGTCAATGTGCAGAATGGCAGTGAAATGACTATAAACAGAATGCAAAGTAGCTAAACCCTGCTCGGGAAAGTGTTTTCAGTTGCTTGCAATCTGCACCCTCAAGACTAGATGCCAGTAAATCCTACACAGCTTAAACAGAATGCAAAGTAGCTAAACCTTGCTCGGGAATGTGTTTTCAGTTGCTTGCAATCTGCACCCTCACCACTAGATGCCAGTAAATCCTACACAGCTTGAACGCAACATTGAGTCATGTCTGCATCTTCAGCCAAAGTGATGATATGCATCTATGAACCGGCAAATCCCGGCTTAGTACTAGCTAGTCACAAATTACGTCCATGCATGTCCACGAACTAGGTGATTATCTTTTGTCATTCATGACAGTGTTGCACTACTGCTAGTTTGTATCATGAGATGCAAGCAGGAGTTTAGTGCACCCTTGCCGCCCTCAGGGTGTGCATTTGTGTGTGTTTTATGTAAAGAATGATGATGTATGTGTGCAGTTTATGTTTAACAAAAGGGGTTGAGCAGGAGATGATGGAGTACCAGTGCATCTGCATAAATGTGTCAGTGTCTGGAGATAGGTGCGTTATCTGGTCGGGATTCAGCTTGAAAATGCAACATCCCTTTCTGAGACATCTCTGTCTGAGACAGTCACAGTCTTTGGTATTACCACTCACATTGCCAAGTGTTGACTGGTGGGCAGATCCCGAGTGGAGTCAGGCTGACAGCACGGCACCTCTGTCTGGGACAAATACTAGCTGACCTCTCTGGTGCTAAGCCCCCTGCTCGCGCAGACATACACACACACACATACACACACACACACACACACACACACACAAACACACACAGTAATTAAGCCTGAAATGTGATGTGGGCTTGTGACATTTCCCTGCCGCCTGCTGTTTTACTTGGGCCTTAGATGAAGGCATGTTGTTTATCCTGTGAATCCACAGACTGAATACTTCATATTATCAATACAGTGTATACAGTATATGTAAATTGCATTTTTTTTAATTATTGTTAGCTTTGAAACACAGCATAATATGTCTCTGTACAATCATAGGAGGATTGTTTTGAGTGTTACACAATAGGGTTACACATTATGTTTATTTGCTGTTTATCTCAGAGTCAGAGGAGAAGTCTGATACCAGATGCGTTTGTGCGTTGTGCTTTGCCTTGCTTCGTTTAAAGACAGGAAGTAGCTGAGCTCAGTCAATTTAAATGTGAATGACAGTATAAAAGAACAGATTTTTTAAAATTTCATTTAAAAGGAAATGAGAACCCTGAGGCTTCTTTCTTAACATGCTTCACGTCCCCTGAGTCATACACTGGTCATTACCACACAAGGCACATAGCTTCCTAATAACTGAATTTTGTGTGGTGAACATGCTGAGTGTGTGCCATTCAGGTGTGACAGCAGTGGTTGAGGTCAGCAGTGCATATCACTTGGAGCTGAATGTTACAGTGTTATATTGCAGGCTGTGTTCAAGCAGCTATAGCGTGTTGATGAAATAACTGCAAAGATGACCTTTTGGGTTTGACCCCTAGGGTTTGATGTCAAGGTCAGTGTCTGAAGTGTACAGTGGAAGTCACTGTCATATCAGTTTTACTGCAATGAATGTTTATGTTTACTGGAGATATCTGTGGGGATATTTGTCGTCCTTTGTGTTGCTCAAATGCATCATGGGAATGTGTGCAGCCACTTTGTGAGCTCACTCCTCTCATGGAACCTGGGTCAGATAACTGCTATATGCTGAGAGGGAGAGACACAAAGATCAATGGGCTTCACTGAATTATTCATCACTGCACTTTCTCCTGAGTGCATGCGCGTGTGTATGTGTGTATTTTGTGCATATGTGTGTATTTTGTGCGTATGTGTGTATGTGTTCTTGTGCTGTGATTGATCATTTGGGGAGACTGGATTGGCATCTGTGGGTTTAATGTATCTGTGCCCATTGGTTGCCAGCTTTCCTTTCCTTTCCTTTCCTTTCCTTTCCTTTCCTTTCCTTTCCTTTCCTTTCCTTTCCTTTCCTTTCCTTTCCTTTCCTTTCACTAATCCTGAGCATCTGCTTTAGTGTGTTGTACTGTTGGTCGACTCTTCTGTCTTCTGTTTAGATATGTTAAATATACTGCACAGCTTGCTACATACTGTTTAACTACATGGTGTTAAACTGTCATACACATGCACATGCATGTGCACGTGCACACACCCACACACGGACACAGTAGAAGTATGAGGAAGTAGTAGTGATGAAGATAAAGAGAGGAAGGGAAACAGAGGATGGAGAAGGAAAGAGGTGAAAGTCATTCGAGGTCACAGTAGTTGCTGTAGAGGAATTTAGTTCCAGGGACACTTTCTTTTCTGGCACCGGTCCATTCATCCCTCCTTTAACTCGTTGCCAATGGTTACAGCCTCATTTATCATCCTCCTCTCTACAGTGAAAATTTTCGAGGTGGTAGTGTGTGTACTGTATGTGTGTGTAGCGTGTCTCCTCTCTGTCATTGTCTTGGTCTGACATACAGTATATACAGTATAATCTTAAGGGTGTCTCCCCGTGTTTACACCCACAAAACACCAGCTTCTTACATCTACAGTTGAATTTGTATATTTGTATCTGTATTTCATGTCAGGGTGGGGGTTGAACCAGAACTGAACAGCAGTGATAAGCAGCTGCACCCACTTTTCTGCCTCCCACTCGTATGAGCACACAGATCTACACTGTGCTCCCTGGTTACAGTGAGTTTAATCTTGGAAATGTAGTTTACAAATATGACCATGACCTCCATGTGGTATTCTTTCATCTCAGCCCATCCGTCCAGCTAACAGATCTCAACCACAGGCCAACAAATGACATTCGTTTTTGCACTGGGTTATGCCGGTCACCAGTTCCACTGTAAGAAGTGATGTGGCACATATTTTTGCAAAGTGATCGGCCTGTGATAATCGTTCTAGGGAGAGGTTTGTCAAGTGGGACTAAACAACCTTGATGATGTCACAGTGATGTAATGTGCAGCGGCAGCCGGTAAGGAGATGCACACGGACACAGATGCGTTCGGGATCGTGGCAATACCGTCGGTTTATTCACAACACAGGGTCTACATGGTTGATTTCAGAAATCTAAAGGAAATGCTCATTACACTTGCGATCTCAACCCCTACGGTGTGTCAAGAGGGACAAAAAACGCAATTCACCATAATAAACTCTTATTTCAGCGTGGTGTTATAGCGACATCCGGTGGCACAATGTATGCACAATGGCACAATGAATGTATGTTCCGAAATTCGGTTACGACACATTCTCAGGAAGGATCTCCGTCGTAACTCGAGGACCCCCTGTATTAGTATGTATTTGGTTTATTATGCAATAGCAATTTTGGTGAAACTCAATATAATCTGATTTTCACTCCTCTTGGACTTGAGATTTGGGTCGATGGTGCATTGCAGTGCATTGCAGAGGCTTCCACACTCACACACACGTAGGCTCACAGACACACACACACACACACACACACACACACACACACACACACACACACACACACACACACACACACACACACACACAGAGGGAGAGAGACCCACATCCCAAGCTCCTGTGATCCCTCTGTGCCTCACTCACTTATCCATTATCCAGGCCACGAGTATTCCCAGTAGAGATATGGTCATCTGAACCTCGGAAGCCAAGCAGTTTAATGATGGTCTGGCTTAATTTAGTGCTCCAAACTAACCAATCTAATAACAGGCTATATAATGACCTACTGATGTTAGAACACTGCAAGATGTAACTGATTACACCCACAGTGATTTTACATGTAAATGTAAATCTATGTAAATACATGTAAATCTTTATATTTATTTTTACCAGTAAACCTGTAAACCAGGCTATTTGTTGATTTCAATCCCTGTTCCAAAAGGAAACATAGGAGAAAGGTCAAGATGCTAGGTCCATAAAATGAATCACATGAAGCATCCTCCCAGCTGATCAGGCATTTTGTCCATGTGTGTCCCTTACTCTCCTACTTAGTCCCGCTCTAAGAAGTTAATAGAGCATGTGAGGGATGACAACAGAGTTCTGGAGCCCAAACCTCTGCAAAACAGAAAGAAATGTCCAGAAGAAAGGGAGGGTTTTTTTCTTATTCATTCTGAGACTGTGAATTTAAGAAAGTTTCTTTGCAGATCCACACACGTGTCAGTGAAAACCACTGGACAACTTGCAGGAGGTTGCTGTGAGACTTTTGCGATGCCAAATTGCAGATTGTCATCATCGCATACAGAGCGGAAAAGCAGACGACTAATTGTTTTCAGAATGAATTTCTCCACAAAAATGTAGTTTTATTTGATTCCCCATGAAAGTCTGCATGAATGTGTATGTCGAAAGCCCAAAGTAGCATTTTATTATCACATTTGACATTTAGAGCATGTCACTGTGGCTGTAGATCATTTTGTGGCTTCAATGTGTTGGCTCGGCTGGAAGTGGCAGCGCTCTGTTTTGGTCCCGCATTTGGATTTGTTGTGGACGCCACTTGGCACCTCTGTTGCTTGCTGATTTGCAATGCAGATCATGCACACACACACACACACGCACGCACACACACACACACACACACACACAC
>JAFBJQ010001448.1:618267-649989 GCA_016785345.1 Trinectes maculatus
ACACACACACACACACACACACACACACACACACACACACACACACACACACACACACACAGGAGAGATGCAGCCTGCTGCCCAGTCACATGGCACCATTTACTCTTTCCCCCCAAAGTTTCCTATTATTTAGCGGGCACTTCCTTAGTTTATGTTCTAATGATGATCCATCACAGCTTGAGATGACAGGAATAGAAAGGAGAGCGGAGCAGTGAGTGTGTGATGGTGTCAGAGATGAAGTGAGGCCACGCAAACTGCACCATCAGCTCGGCCTTTACACAGATCTCTGGTACATCCTGTCTCATATTTTTGGTAGTTTTTTTAATAACCCCCCCCCTCCCCCTCCAGTGTCACAGCTTTGAATGTAGCTCATGCTGTGCTTGTCCTCTATCTGCTACCATTCCAGTGACATCCTTTGTTATTGGGCCAGTCCTGAAATATTCCAAAGCTAGAACAATGTGGTTGGGAGGGTGACACAGCATGTAAATGTGGCCATATTTCACTGGATGAATGAAACCACTTATATGTTGTTGGCACTGAAATGCTAAAGTGTCAGTGACGGTATTATTATTATTATTATTATTATTATTATTATTTCATGACATTTTGCCAATACTTGCTGTTAGATGTTGTGAATGTTTGGCACAGAGCCTAATGAATCTGCATGGCCACTTCACTGTTGTGGTGTATGCTTTGTGTTATTGGGGCCCAGATAATGGACACTGTCCAACATGTAGTGTTACCCTAATGTGACCTTACACTAATGTGACTTTACACTCCACGGAATGGAGAAAGAAGTCATTGTTTCTGTGCAGTGTTTGTACCTGTTAGATCACATCACACAACCATTTGCTCAATGCTCTAATTGACAGTGGTGAGTTTCTAATGACCTGTAAGTCATGCAACATTAATAGTATGTACTGTATATGCATGGACGGGGGGGACAGAAGTGTGTGTGTGTGTGTGTGGGGGGGGGGGGGGGGGGGGGGGGGGGGGGGGGGGGGGGGGGGCGCACATGGACACCGATTCAAACGTGGATGTAAATGTAATCTCAAATATTACAATCTGTGTAGCTGACGTGACCCAGGCAGAACAAAGGGCCAACAAGTTAACAACAACTTACAGAGGCAGATTAACACGGTCGGCTAAGTTTTACTGTTTACTATTGTGTAACATTGCTTTTGGACGGTTAAAAATGTGGGGGACTGAAAAAGCCCTTTGAAAAAGCCCCCCCCCCCCCAAAAAAAAACCGTCCCAGTGTATATGTATATGACCTTTATGCATCATAATGGCTTATTTAAAAATATTTTCAGAAAAGCAAACAGGCAGAAATTCAAGTTCCCCTTTCATATGTTCTATTATGTTTAAAGTCCCTCTTTATGATAGGCTTGATTATAGTAACAGCAATGACTCCCTATGGCTAAGTGTTGCCGCTCTGTAGATATTGATTAGCTATCAGCTCTGATTAATACCAACAAACAAATATTTATTTAAATTTTTAATTTAGCATCACATAGCATCACATTTCATCTCATTTAAATTATAATTTCAACCTCTGATTATGTGCGCAAATATATGCTGTATATATATTTATATATCCGTTCATACAATACTTCATTCTGAAGGTTTGGCGGCTTTTATTTTATTTATCAAATTACATGTAGCAGAAACTTTATAAGGTGGCCCCTAAAAAACAGACACAACAGATTTTTTTCAATAGTTATGTACAGTATCTTAAAGTATAAGCAAGAATAAGTAACATAAATGTCCAAACTCACAAATTTTCTTCGATATTATATTATGATTATGTTATGATGAAAATATCTGTAAGTGTATTTTTTTGCTTTTGAACTGCTACTGCAATACAGGCAGGAGTAAAACTACCCATGTAGCCTGGATAATAAACAGGTTTGAAACACACAGAGCATGTTTGTGTGTAGACTGGGAGGACTGGGACACACCCAGTCACACATTACCAGGAGGAGGTGTCATTCTCTTAGAGCTGCACATGTTTCTATTTATAACAAATAGCTGCAATAACTCAGAGAGGTAGGAGAGAGAGAGAGAGAGATGGGGAGTCATATGACCTAGAGCTCATTCCACAGATAGTGACGGACAGAGCGCTCACTCTGTGCTCCCATATAATATGACACCAGAGGGTCCAGAGGATGTGTCGCAACACCACCGGAGGACTCTGAACAGATTTGTTTTGGATATTGTCTACTAGTCTTATTGCTAAAGGACATAAAATATCACACCCGGGAAACAAGCTGAGTAAAAATGCCAGAGGAAAAAGGTAATAATGAACTTTATTAACCTTTTACCAACTGTGTGGTGTGTTCACCTGTCAGAGAGGCAACACTATATGTTGCTAATGACTTGTGTGCATTAACCAGAAATGGACGTTTACTAATTCGATCTACAATTAGACACTTTTTGTATCTAATATTAGACATTAATTCTACTGACTTAAAAGTACGACAATCATTGTGTGTTTGCATGTGTGCATTTAAGGTGCACATTACCTGTAGCTCCTATTATGTAACTCCAGGCAGAAGCATATAGCACTCTCTGTTTGAATACATTGAGCGAGTGTCAATGACAACAGAAAGGCTGTGGTGGCAGGTTGAGTGCCAATGGTGCAGGTTGACGTTGCGTCCTGCCCTGCAACATGCCTGGCAACAACACTGTTGTCTTGGTCCCCTGCCTGAATCTCTGACACTGGGAGCTCAGCCCATTTGGTCGGCTCACAAAAGGGTGAGGGCCAGTTACGAATAGGAAATCATTATGATGTTCCTACAGCCATTTACACTTTAGTCTTTCATATCACATAACGGTATAGATGAAACTTAATTTCTCATTAGACTTATTGTAAATTCCCATGGACCTTATTTATTTCTATTAATGCACTTGAAATGTTGCTGTGATGACTAGTATAAAAGTACTAATAGTATCAAATGGATACAGGAATACAAGTACGACGAAACTAGGCTGACTAGACTTTCCTCCACTGACCTCTAACCAGTTGCTGTGCAAAGAAGCCCCACTGTTTGTCTGTGTAGACACACAACAATTATTTCCCCTTCTGTCTTAGTGCCTTAAGCCACTTGAGCCTTGTTAATAAAGCTGATGCAGCGTTAAACCTGTGTCTGTGTACCAGTGTCTAAATGCGTCTAAATGAATGTGTCTGAATACATACGTGCGTAAATGTATTTAGTACTGTAGAAGTAGTCACGTGAATACAGTCGTACACACAGGCACACTCACACTACTTTAGGCTGCATCTCAGTCCTAGCCAAGGACAGGGTATCCTGGGTATGTGATGTAATGCATGGCTGGTTGTCAGCAGTCACAGCGACGCCTGACGTTATTCCAGACCTGCCAGTAAACAAACCGTTTGTGTGTCTATCAGGTTCCAGCATCACCCCTGCTGACATTTACCATATCTAACAACTGAAATGAAAGTTCTATTGCATGTTTATAATTTAGTCTTGTTCGGGAACATATAAACAATGAAGTGGGTGTTACTCTATGTAGTGTTCATCTGAAATGCAATTATCAGACATATTCAGAACTTAATTAACAATACTCTTACTTGTGCTGCTTTGACAAAATATTGGTAAATGACCCAGCAGCACTCTGCGCTCACTTTACGACTAAATAATGAATCTTTGTTCTATTCAGATTACTGCCATTGTCCTGGGGTTTTTAATCATGGCCTGTGTGTTTGAATGGCCTGCTGGTTCTGCTGTAGGTGCTAAACCTGCCTTGCATATGACAGTGTCTTTGCACCAGGCCTGCTCAAACAGCTGACACGCTGCTTTCGACAGAGAGCCTATATTCATTAGGTTGAAATAAATTGCCTGCAAACGTACCCACCCCTAATCCCTCACTGTCTTTTTACACCACCTCCACCACCAGTCAGCTTTCCTGCTGAGCAGTTAGATCATAGAAGAATCCCTCATGTCATATTTACAGGATATCCACACACACGCATGCGCTTGAATGTGCCCAGCTGTGCTGTGAATTTCTGCTGCATCACAGTTTCTATACTCTATATTATACAGCACTGTATAACAGATATATAAGGATATGATAATTGTCTATTTTTAATATTTTGCTGTCTCACTGTTATAAAGGGGCAACTAAATGGAAATGTTCCAGTGCAGACACTTGCAGGAGCCCGTGGGCTCGTATCTGTTGGTGTTATTGTTGTCCACGTGGTAGAACTATTCACTGACTCATCTGCAGAGGAATGACAAGAATCATATGTTTTCAGACAAAGACTGTATTCAGAAGAATCCACAGTGGCCATTTCCTGCTTTGGTTTGGGCCACTATTGAAATTTTATAATAGCATTTATTTAATATTAATATCCAAAATAGGCCTAATATTGTATCAGTCAGTTACCATGGCTGATTCCGCCTCTCTGTTTAGATCACATGCCGTTGTCTTTAAAAGGGCCAAGCCAACAAGGCTGCACTAGTGTCGTTTACACGGGAGGTGAAAGGTCAGCTTTCTGTAGTGTTTGACCCCAGGTCAGTGATGAAACGCTACTCAGGTCAGGTTCCCGGCGTGACAGCACAGGTGGACATATAAAAGCGTAAGTCATAATATCCATACTCTATATTTATAGTCATATAATTTTGATCGTTCATCATAGCGACTAGCTGTTTCTCTGCTACTGTTCTTACCATAACAGTAGCAGTCAGTAAAAAAGGCCTCTGGTTTGCTTCATGCCTTTTTCTTGGCTTCAGATGAGAGTGTAATCACTGTGTGGGTTTTGTGTTGGGATGATGGACAGGAAACTCTCAGGCAGTGCAGTACTGGCCATGTACGATAAGCTAGCTGTCAACAAACTCTTCATGTTGTTATTCACATTATACAGATTCAAAGCTGTAAGAATAAAGCTTCAGTACATTGGAAAAACACTGTTGAAAGTTTTATATTTTGTTTAATCAGTCTGTAAAAAATTTTTGCGTGAAAGCAAAATCCATGCTAGCTTAAATTATCAGTTAGCATAAGTCAAATGCTAGCTTCACTGCTAACTTAAAGTAGCAGAAATAATGTTTTAATTGCTTTTTCAAACACTATAAATAATATAAATATTCTAATATAAGTATTATTTATAGTGTTTATAATACAAATAATTTTTTGTAATACGTCTGTGTGTTTATTAATCACATGATAAGTGAAAGTCCTCAAGGTCAATAGCCAGGCCACCACAAATGACTCCTGTGGTAATGTGAGTAGACTGTTCCCCTGTCCACCCCTGCCACCTCTGCAGATGGTTCGCACCAGGAATGTGACAGAGCACCATGGGATCCCCATGAGCTGAGGGAACGCGCTATTTATAGCAGGTGCTGGAGCACGGCATTTCAGATAACGTTGTTTATGTGCTCCTGATCACATTTGTACATACCATAAGTTCATGCATGAGAAGTGATGGGTTGAAAGTGTGACTCATGTTTCAGTATGCATCAAAAGCTGAGGCTACACTGTCATGTTTTGTAGCTTCAGATGAGTGATATATATAGTATGTGTAGGTGGTTACCAGTAAATGTCCATCAATGGTCGTGTGCGCTCCCAGAAGCTTCCAGTGGCGTGCGTGTACGCGTTACAGACACGTTGTGTTGAATTGCTCAGATAGCTGCTTGCCACTGGCCGCCACCTCTCAGACAACGGCATCAGTAGTGGCCGTCAGCCAGAGAACAGACACCGCCGAGGCTGATTGACGATACGGACAACTGGACTGCGACAAGATAGCACACTGAGGGGAGAGTGGGGGAGAGCTAACTCAGATGGATTCTGGGAGACAAATTTGTACCCTGCCATTGTACCCTAACAAGGACAGAGCAGCATTTCAATGCTGCATAGCTTAAATGATGTATCACATACAGTATAAAAAAGCAAACTTCTCACTACTCCCTGAGTGTCAGCTCACTGAAGCCTAAACCCCATTAACTGGCTGCCTGAATGTCTGGAGCAACATGCTGGATCCTACATCTGGCCCGAGAGATCATCTCCTGTCTCCTCCTTATCTCCTTCCTCCTCCTCAGTTTGCTGTATTAGGAGGACGTAAAGATACTGGATCTCTCCCAACAGGTGCAGGAGTAAGGGTGCACCGTTGCATGCTGGGTCATATTGGAAGGCAGAGGTCCTTCCAGCTCTCCTGTGACTAACCAGTCCCTATTGCCTACCCGTCAACCGCCCCCATCTCACTTTTGGACTGTTGTCTTTTATAGATGGTTGCAATCAAATTGGTCCCAAACCTTTTTTCTTTAACGAGGACTCAAGACTTTCCTCTCCTAAATTCTTGTCTTTATTGGTTTGCCTGCCCACATGAACACACAACGCTCATTGGTATCGTTAAAAAAAATAAAAATAAAAAAATCACATACTTCTGACATAAGATTACAGGCAATGTAGTCCAGAGACATAACACTGTGATTTAGCACATTTCCAAGTCGGAGATCTTAGATTGGAGTGTAAGATTGTAAAAATCTGATGTGGATATTACAGTGTTGAAGCTCTGGAATAAGACCTAGGTAAATAAATGGTTGGTTATTATTGTGAAGAGGTCTATGACATTAAGGCGGCCGTGTTTGTGTTTGACTCACAGTTGCTTGGTTCACATAGCTGGAAATGGCTTATCCCCCCCACCCCCACCCCCACCCCCCCAATAGGTGATGGGACCTTGTAAAACCTGCTGAGGAATGTGTTGCCTCTGTAGGTCTGCATGGTCCGGTGGCTGTTTTTACTCTCATGTATCTCAGTATCCCCCCAGCCAAACAACTTACAAATGAGTAAATACTTTGGGTAACCCGGAGACGCAGAACAAGAACAACATACTGTAATTCATTCATAACATTTTAGCAGAATTTAAAGAATTTACTACAAGCTGGTTTTAAGCTTTTTCACAGCCAAATATGTGTTTTGTGAGGTCACGGTACCCTTGACCTTTGACTTACCACCTTGAGTCCAAGTGAACATTTGTACCAGATGTGAATGGAGTCTCTCAAAGTGTTTGCAAGATATTGTATGACACGAGTAAGATGCCTCTGGCCACGGCTGCTAATGGCACAGTTACAGTTATATGCTGCCCAGTGGCTTTAACACGTTTTCCTCTGTGCCCAGTGTTACAGCACCACGGTCTAAATTCAATTTCGAGAAGTGTGAAGCGTAACAGCGAGGCAGAGAGAGACAGATAAGATCGCCAGTGTCCAGAATGCTCTCACTTACCTCTGACGTATTCACAATTGAATTTATTTTGTTAGAGTAGCAGTTGTCAGATGTTTATATTATGTTATCCAGGCTCAGTGTTTCCAACAGTTCTATGTGTGACGAGCGACATGAGACTGGTGTTGTTTTTTTATTGTCTGCTAGAATTTATACTGACAAATTTATTTTCCAAAAAGTTTCACTGGTACTGTGGAAAGTACAACTATACCGCAGAATATTTACAATATGTGTTTTTCCCCTCTAGTTATAAAAGTGCATGTGTAAACTGCATATAAATAAGCATATTCATAGTTTGTTGCGCAGCTCTTTTTGGCAGCTCTTCCTCATCTCTTCATCTTTCCCTAAAATCAACACATTTGATGAACTCCTCTTTCCAAGCCCAATTACCAGTAACCATGGAGGCAGGATGAAACCGGTCTGACGACACAAATCATTCCTGAAAACACAATGGGACTTTTATTCGTCTGATGCCCCAGTCAGTACTGAAAGGCTCATTAGAATGTGAGGCTATTATGGCATTGTTCGATAAAAGGGGATAAAGGCCGTACTGAGGATAGTGATAGAGAAGTTGGCTTCTTATGTTGCGTGTTTGCCGTCTTGTGTTGTCACAGATGCCGTGCAGTAGTTGTCGTGCTGTGCTGGATGTTTTTCAGGCACTAGTGACTTCATCTGTTTTGGGACGCTCCGTCTTTCCTGTGTGGAAAATGATCCTGACAAAGGCTTTCTCCCCTGTGCCACACTATGGTGACTCAGTCACATTGTGGGAACGAAAGCAATTTTTAAAGTTTAAAGTGCAGTTTGAGGCTAAAGCTAACATCAGGGATAACATCAACATTATGGGCTAAGATTGATTATTAAGGCTTGTGGTCCCTCTTTGTGTGTAAAACAGGTTCATGATGTACAACTTTAATTCAATTTATACTTCTGACCCTTCATGTCTGATTTAGAAAACCTCAAATACGACAGCTGTGTGACATCTCTTAAGCTCCTACTGTATGTTTGTATGCTTATACTTGAATCAAATCTAAACTTGTTCCCTCCCTGTGTCCATCTGTCTCCTGCAGTGTTTCAGCAGCAGGCTGTCCACAGCCCTCTGGAGCAGCAGCAGAAGAAGCAGGGTGGAGGAGGAGGAGGACCGATCCCCTGTCAGAACTGTGGGAAGCCCTGCAAAGGGGAGGCGCTCCGAGTTCAGAACAAACACTTCCACATCAAGTGCTTCGTCTGTAAAGGTAATACACATCACACCTTAGTGCACTTTGACCCACAATATGCAAACCTCAGGAAGCAGAAACCAAAGGATGTGATGACAGATAGATCTAATATGAAACTTTTGTAATCATCCAATATGATAAAGTAACAATATACCTTTTTATACATCCATACATTTAGAGACAATTCACTTTTATCCTGTCTGTGTGACACACTTTCCCTCTAATGTAAAACAAGAGCTCTGGATGAACAAGTATAAATGTGGACCTTCTTATATAAAACATTTTAGTGACTGGGATCCAGTCATACTTTAGTCTTTACGCTATCAACTGAACACAACTTTGTGACCAAAAGTAAATCAAGAGGAAATTCATAAAAAATCCATATGGATAGATCGCTCATAGTCAGAGTGTGTGGGTGTGTGTGTGTGTGTGGGTGGGTTTGGGTGTTGGAGCTTATTTTACATGTGACTGTACTTTATAGGAGTGTGTGTTTTGCGCCGCCGCTCCCAGCTCAGACTCTCAGCACAAGCATTGTGTCAGACCACTGTTGTTGTTGTCAACACACACTCCGGTTGCTAGGCTACTGGTGGGATCTCCACAGTGTCGGCAGCTTTGTGGATTTTATCGCCTTTTAATCGTCCACCAACCAGCAGACTCACTGCCTGTACACAACAACTCCTCATCCTCCATCTTTAACTCTGAATGAGGGTGTGTGCAGGCCCACGACGTGTTAATGGATGACAAGAACATGATCAGCTGGTTTGATCTTAAAGGATAATTATAGTTTACTGTGACTTATTTTCATGGCCATCTTTGGGTCATAAACCAAAGAAGGCTTTGGCATCTCCATTCATGGCTTTGTTTTACGTTGTAGATGACTCATTAACAATGCCTATAAGTGTGTTGTGGTTTAATAATGAGCCAAATTAATTAAGATGATTTGTTCCTTCAGGAGCAGCTTTTATGTTTCATTCGGAAAAGAACTGAGGAAATGAAAATGGATGATTACACGCCTCAGGACATTGACACACACAGACACACACGCTCAAATTCATCAGATGTGATCACTTGAAGGTCATTATTTTGTAATTAGTGGTTGTGATTAAAGAGTCAGAAAGAATGTTCTCTTGGCTTGATGAAGTTATTTGCTTTGCTTTAAAGAGTGCTTCATTAGGAAGACTGGGCTGATGTATTTAATGCCAGGCATTCCGGATGTGTATTAATACCACGTAGACCCAACAGTCGCAGCAGTGACACAACACACAAAACAGTTCACACAGACAACAACAGGCCATTCCTCCTTGTCACGCAGCTAAAGCATGACCACATTGATGACATTTCTAACTAATATGGGCACTGCAGTGGTTGGATGGAAAGTTAGTTTGAGTCGTGTTGCCATTAAAACCTCCAGATGTGGAATCTGAAAATCAAATAAACCACTGCAGGCTGAGTGGAGATCAAATAGCTTTATCTACACCACAGACCTGAGACATCTGACTCTGTCAGATCCAGATGATGCATTTATTATACATGAAAGTGAAATATAACTAATTATTTACAGAGCATAAACACTAACTGTAAATGAGGGTTCCCTCACCTCTGACCAGTGACTCACTATGACTATTAACCTGGAGGGGAATCAAACTCAATGACCCCTGACACTACTGCTGTATTAATGCCAATTCCAACCAGTCTGGGTGTTAGCCAGTAGTTGCATGCCAGGTCTGAATTGAGGAACCGTCGGGCCATGTGTAATTAACACCAAGCAGAGGGGAAGTCTGGATTATTATGACTTAACGTTAGCCTCTTTAGCACTGGCTTTATGTCAAATATGCGAATAGTAAACACAGCCTGAGTGTTTTTAATGAACTGTACTGTACTGAGCATGGGTGGATTTAACATGCTGAAGGGCCTGGGGCAAAAATAAGATGTGATGCCCCACTGGACCCCTGTGCTTTACATAATTTGTCTAAGCAAAATGAAATATAGGTGAAGTTATACATACACCCATGGGTTCGAACTGAGTCATCAAATTATTTTACTGTTTCAACAGTGAGAGCATTTTTTATTTAAAATATATTCAAATTCACAAGTCTTTTACATCTATTTACCATATGCTAAGCACCATTAGTTCTGTGCGTTACTATCACATTACTAAAGACTGTTTGAATCATAAATATGGGGGCCTTTAATTGCTTTGCCTCGAGTTCTAAGGTATTTACTTTGTGCATAAAACATAGGTGCATAATAAAGTTTTATATTAACCAACATTATTATTTGTTCTATTAGTATAAATTATTACATACCCAGGCGGTTCTAAAGCTATTCTATTGCTATTGATGGCTTGTTGCTCATCTACAAAAAATTGTTGCAATCAAAATGTTCAATAATATTGGTCTTAAAAATGCATATTATCATTATTATTTTACCTGTTTTTTAATTTCTTTTAACCATCAGCACAATTTAGTAATGCTGGATCTTCAAATTATATCAAATGACCTACACCAGCACCGGGGTTTGTTGCAGGTTTAATTTCCCCTTTTTAAATGTTAATGTTGCTGTCAACTTACTGTTGCTTTTGTTACAAACAGCAGCTGTAATTGCTTCATAAGCTGATTGCTATTTTCATAGCGGCTGTGTTTTATTTAGGTGCCAACTGTGTCCGTCTCCATATATCCTGTTATGTCTGCATCTAACAGGCCTTTAAGACGACACCACCAGGAGAGAGCTACAGACTAAACATGTGACCCAGCAAAACATCTGAGACAGACTTAAGTCCCAGAGCTGCTTCTGCTCTCATAATGCGCACATCATCACATCATCCAAACACCATCTGAACACTCTAGGAAATACTCAAACGGGAAAATATGCTGCCACACCCTCATGTTGGCAAGCCTGTATGAACCGATAAATGTAGTTTGCAAAGTCTGTAGTGATGAAAGAAGTCCTGTGTCACTTGTTACCTCCTTTACATCCACACCATTCCCAGACACAGGAGGAATATCTTATTGTAGTCCAATTGTCTCTGTAGAGCTTTAACAGATTATTTGCTATTTGTGGATGTATCTGTTTCTAAGATCAAGAGAATATTGTTAGTGTACTACAGAGAAAGTCAGGAAACCCAAGGAGAATGTAATGGCGATGTTTATTGTGTGTTGTGTAATTTACAGCCGCCACTGGGTCGGTCTCATGTGGCCTCCCTTTGAAGATTCTGGCAGGTTTATGGATTGCATTGTTTTTGTCCAGTCCGGCCGTGTCTCTTCCTGGAAACCAGCTCGGTAAACAGACGCTGCCGGGCCACATGTTGAGGTCCTGATGTTCGGATCAGTGGTGTTAGAATAGCACGTGGTTGTGATGTTCTCAGTTGGGTGTTGGCTATTGGATTGTCTCCTTCTTGGAAGTGGGCTGCCTAGAACAGATCCAGGTGGGGAGTGTGTGTGTGTGTGTGTGTGTGTGTGTGTGTGTGTGCTGGGGGTGTTGACCTCACACACGTACAGCTTGTCAGGAATGCACACACATACACATGGGAGGAGTTGAAAGGCAGTCTATACATACTGTATGTGTCAGAGTTTTGAATGGCTTATATTTTTGGGATTATAATTTGTGCCCAAAACAGAGTTTAAATTTTGACCCATCATACTTCAGCTGAGCTGCAGTTTTGTGCATATACAGTTTTCAATTTACTTTATAATCAGGGCAAAACAGAAAACGTGAAGTGGTGCCATTTACATTATCTGTTTTATAATTTTGGTGCTATTATGCGTAATTGATGTCTTTGATTTTCTGCCCCCCTTATCTGGCAGACTAAATGTCGTCATCTAACTGAGAGTCTGAGAGCCTAGCAAGTATCTGTTTCTCAGCTTGTGCGATAAGGGAGATAAGCATCTTATCCTTTCAAAAGAATCATCTTCCACCTGGACTCTTGTATTTTTGCTGCAGTGCTGTACTGATGGTTGTGTGAGCATTGCAGGATTTGCCTCCAGACAAATCATTTATCTAAACAGTTCACAGTCTGACACATTGAAATTAACAACACGATTCCTCACTGAGAGTCACTTCATGCTGAGAACCATTAGTTGATCTCCCCAAGAGCTTTATAGTGTTTATTGTGGCCAAGTGATGTAGACAATAGACAGACCTCCTCTGCCTGTTGCCTCATTAGATGCCTGGATTCAGTTTATTCCACTGTCGCGGGACTGTGAATTATGGTGGATCCATCTGACGTGTCGGAATGATCAACCTTGAATTTTTTCTTTTAAGTGCTGTCCCATAGCCGGGCCCATCAATGACAGCAGGCTTACAACTGCACAGTCAAGGTCACGGACGAGACTAATGAATGTCAGCACCACCACTTCACACACACATGGATGGTGAGTCATCGTAAAACATGAGGTGCAGTCAGGGTCAAACATTCATAGCAGAAAGCACATAGCACATGTATATTTAACACCTGCGCACACACACACATTCAGACATGCACAAAAACACATTCACATGAAGTCATTGAAACACAGAGTCAATGTCACCGCATACACACAGTACAGTGTACGTTATGATACTATATCATGTCCACAAATAAACACACACACAAACATGAATACACGTATGCACACACACACAGGCCTTCTCAAAGCAAACACCCACATCGCTCATGAATTAGATTTTAATAAATTACATCTCTCTTATATATACATGCACAATTAATTCCATTTGTGCTATATCATATTCTCATATTCTCCTCCTGAGTAGAGGACACACACACACACACACACACACACAGAGACACACAAACAAATCATAAATGAGCATATACATACTGTCCATATATTGACTCTGAGATGCAAACAGAGCAGATTGAACAGCACAGGAGCTCTATGAGAATACACCCATATTATATGAGTGGCCACAGTGCAACACGAGATGGAAGTAATCAGTTTCCTATGAACCAATCTGCCGTCAGCCTTGGAAATTGTTATACTCATGGTCCTGCTGCAGTTGGACCTTCATACCCTCTTCACCTTGGCAACCTGAGTGGCACTCGCTTTCCTTTTAGTGCGATGACTGCCTGTAATTTTGTAGAATAAGAGTGATGCTTTATTGTTTGAGATTTTCCTGGTGCATCCACGCACTCGTGGATCATGTTATTACTTACTGTTATTAATTAGGTAGAAACTATGCACACTTTGTCACCACCCACCCAGACTTCATGAGGTCAGCCTCCCTCGTGGTTCAAGGTCTCTCTATAGGCGTGTAGCCCGACACATACCGTTCTCCTCTGCTCAGTCTCGGGACAAATACAACTAATTAGCTGCATCATGATCTCATCTGCTGAGGCCAGAGTACAGGATGAATACAAACACTCTGTGTTGTCATGGAGACGGAGTGATTTAAAAATGATGAAATTGCTCCCTTAAAGCAATGTTCCGTCTGATTTGGAATATGGTTCAGTATTGAATAATAGAGATACTGTTCCTTTAATGGAGGGGCTCTAGTTAGCGTTGGCTGAATTGCATCTTTTCAGGCAATAATATTGTTTGGCTGTAAATTCAGTCTGTTATTATAAAGGTATATTTGAAAGTGAACCTCACTCTCCAGTTGATTATACGTCTTTAGCTGCCGTTGCCTAACTTCTTTACCTCTCTCTTCCATTTCCCATGTGAAGGAAGGATTAGGGAATGAAGTCAAGGACGGTTGAGAGCTACGAGAAGGGGATGAGAGGAAGAGTGCTTTGAGGGTTTCCATTAGTGATGAAGAACAAGATGAAAAGAGCATCCTCTCTCTTCCTGTAACTTCTGTAATCACACACACTTGGCACTTCTCTGCATTATATCCATCATACTGCTGTACTGCAGGTGAAAAGAACAGCATAACATTTTTAGGTTTTCTTTCACATTTGGAAGAATGTAATGTAATAATGGAACTGATGGTGTAGAAATGAGGAAGGAGCCCCGATATGAGCTCATCTGGACTTACAGTGTAAGGGAATAACTTACACTAAGAGCCAACTGGCAGTGCATGTATAAATATACATGGTCTGAAAGGCAAGCTGATGGGAACCTGCACTCAGGAGTCTGGGTGAAATTTCTGGCTCCATGTCCTCCAGTCCTTTATTTTCTCTGCCACAGCTTTCATTAATTCTTTCGGGACAAGTGTAAGGTTTTGAATTTGAATTCTTCTCAACTGAAAAAATGTCCTGACATCTGAACATGTCTAAAATGACAAGTAGAAGTCGGGGTAGATCTAGGTCAAGTTGTATATATTCAATTGGACGTGTCAAATCTTAGGTCTGACAGCTGTCATGTCTCATCTTAAGAAGATCAAAACAAGTCTCACATGACAAGTCTAAGTTAGGCCTTAAGTCAGGTGAAATCTATTTTTCAATTTGACTTATACAATAGGCTTTGAAAAAAACTGTCTTTGTTAAATTAATTTCTTTTGGTCCATCTATCTATAAGTGTCCGTTCGTGTGTCTGCTCTGCTTCCCACTGATGCTGATTACGCCATCGGCCTGCAGCATTAGATAATGCTCGACAGGTTGCCAAACATATGAGCCGGATGCATCGCCACTGGAAAGTATGTTGTCCACTTCCTGAGAAATCATTCCTGCTTGTATTGTTGAGGTTGTCTTATTAGCATGCTGTAACCCCTGGGGGGAGTGAAAAAAAAAGTTAAGTGGTGCAGAGCAGGACAAAGGTTGTCGGTCAAAGTTTTCACAAGTTGATAAAAAGGGTGGGACAGTTGGATTGTTATGCAACTAGTAGGAAAAAGTGAAATGTGGAAATTTAAGAGGTTGGGAATTTAAACCACAGTTGTATGTAGTGCAAAGGTCATGGAACAATAAAGCGCAATCAGTGCAGTTTTTAATGGTGATTAAAAAAAACGCAGAAACCTCCAGGAGACACTCATGTGAGGGATCCCGCTCCCAGGGATGGACAGAAATGCAATGGATGCCACGTGTACACAACACATTAAGTGTGTGTGTTGGGTTCGTATTTATGTGGTTAGATACTTTATTTAATTTGCCTTGTGTCTGTGTGTGTTCTAGTGCTGTTTGGAATTAGTTTGCATGTTTGATTGATCCGTTTACATTCAGCCATAATGAGAGCTGGTAAGCTCCACAGACACTGCTGCAGGTGTGTTTGGGTCTGTCCGAGCCCATTCTGGACACTGTGTGTGTGTGCCTGTGTGTGTGGGCGTGTGTACATCCTCACAGCATGTGTCGAGGATATGCAATTTCATTCACATATTGTCACTTCATACCTTCTCACATTCTATTAAGGACATACAGTATGTGTGTAAATGTCCTATTAGGCATGCAGTGTGTGTGTGTGTGTGTGTGTGTGTGTCTGTGTGTCTGTGTGTGTCTGTGTGTGTGGTTGTGGTTGTGGTTGTGGTTGTGGTTGTGGTTGTGATTTCACCCACCTGCTACGAATGTGTCTTATCTCAAACCCTCACACATCCTCGTGACTTTGTGTGTGTGTCTGTTAAAAGGTCACTGAGCAGTCCCAGGTCACGAGCGCAAACATCTCCCATTTATCTTTCCTGTCCAGAGAAAGAATGGATGGAAAAGAAAGGAGGGGTGTTGTTTTTGATGGAGGAGTGGAAAAATAGAGCCGGGCTTCCCCTGAAAGCATGGCTGCACAATGATGTCATGCAGTCGCCATGGTTACTGTGTGTAATCATTGTGCGTTCACGAGCAGAAGTGGTGATTCGGAGTTCCCGTCTTGCATTGTTACTGCTGAACAAACACACACACACACACACACAAACATACACACACACATGTAATTACTTGGTCATTCACAGTTACTGGCCTCCTCTGCTGTTTACGTCTATGCAAATGAACAGGTTTATGTGTGATGAAATACAGGTTCAAACAGGTTTCTGTTTATGTTTGATAAAATATTGTTATGTTAACTTACTTCTCTCTCTTTCTTTTCCTTCGTTCTCTCTGCAACCTCTCACCTGTGCGACCGACCAGTGTGTGGTTGTGAGCTGGCCCAGGGAGGCTTCTTCGTGCGGCAGGGTGAATACATCTGTACCGTGGACTACCAGCGGCTGTACGGGACTCGCTGCTTCAGCTGCCAGGACTTCATCGAGGGGGAAGTGGTGTCGGCTCTGGGCAAGACCTACCACCCCCGCTGCTTTGTCTGCTCGTCCTGCAAGTAAGAGACCGGAAATTTATGTTCTCTCCATCTCCATTAACTCAACTTAATGATGCGCACTGGAATTTTATATCCACATCAGGTTAACAAAAATATTTAGGTAATTGTTACCTAAGCATATTATTGATCATACAGCATCATGTAGGCATCGTACACAAGTAAATGAAAGCCTTAGAAAGCATATAAGTTTGTGTGTGTGTGGGTGTGTGTGTTGTTTATCAGGCATAAAAAGGTAATGGGAGCCTCTCTTTGGTAGGAATTTGTGTATGGTCGGCCAGTATAGCCACTTAGCTCTTTCCCATAGCTAGTGTTATGTGTGTGTGTGAGTGTGTGCGTGCGTGTCCTATCATACCTCGGTGATCCCGATGCTGAACCTGAGATCAGAAAGTTCCAGTGTGGCGTTTGAGGTTTGTAATGTGATCATCAAACTTCTCCACTTCCATTCTAACAGACGCGTCTTTGTGGTGGACTAACACTTAGAATTATTGTGAGGAATATAAAAATAGGTCAGAGAGACAGACCAAACTGCTGCTGCAGATGAGACACCAGGCACGGCTCTGTGAGTGCGTCTCACGGTCAACAGACTATCTACACTGGAGGATGGAGATTTCACACACTCATGTACACTCATGTACACTCATGCAAATTAATAGGGACAGTGCATACAGATGACATCAACGGGCCAGACTATGCAATTACCTGAGAAAGATCAGTTTTAAAGGAATAAACTTTTGACTGTTTATGTGTGAGTGACCTAGAATCTCACCTCTCTCTTTATGGCTGAAGGCGACCCTCACACAGAAGCTGCCTGTGACAGTGTGACTGCAGCATATCTGCGATCATATTTCTGAGCTGTAGGAATCCAGTCAGATCCCTGCTCTGCCAACAGATCATTGGTCCATCTGTACTGGGCCCGGCGACAGCAGCTTACACAGCCAGGAGACATTATAATGGTGTTTGTCCATGACGAGTCCATAACCCTGTGATTTTTTAACTGTTGCTGAGTCACCGTCAACAACACCATTTTAGATCATTTTCCCATGATGCCAAGGATTAATGTGTTAGCTTCAAAACACGAGGACAACACCGTAGTGTTCGAGCACCTATCTGATCTTCTATCTGTTTTCTGTTTGCAGACAGCCGTTCCCCGCTGGCGACCGAGTGACATTTAATGGGAAGGAGTGTGTGTGCCAAAAGTGTACCCAGCCTCTCCCTGCCAACAGCCCTGCACCCATCCAGGCTGTCCACAGTCAGTACTCTGTTTGTCTCTGTATAGTCTTCCTGTCTAGTCTTGGACATTCATCATGCCAAACTTTGTCCCCTTGCAGCCTGCATTTCGTAACACTGTTATTGTCATTTTCTGTTCCATCCTTTAAATTGGCACCTTCACTCTCATGAAAATAAATCTTCCTTTACTCGATTAAATCTAAATTCGGAGGGAGTCAGCATATGCCTCCTTTCTGTCTCCGTCCCGTGTGCAGATTGCTGTGGCTGTGGGAAGGAGTTTAAGAATGAGCAGTCTCTTGTAGCCCTGGACAAGCACTGGCACCTGGGCTGCTTCAAGTGTAAAGTCTGCAACAAGGTGCTCAATGCTGAGTACATCAGCAAGTAAGTCATAAAACCTTTATACCACCATGCTTCATTAATGCCATTACCTCTGTGGCAAGTTGTAACGCATTTCAGCAGTTTGGACATCTTTAATGCTGACGTTTTCGTCCTGTGTATAAATGTCACATGTAAATCAGGTCTATTTTCTTCACACACGCAACACACTCCCTCGCTGGTCATAGTCAAGACAGTGACCTGCTCTACCCACAGTGCAGCTCCGTTGGACATTACACAGACATTGTACAAGAGTAAAAGGGTAAAGTCTGCCCTGTGTCTGGTTTAACTCATTTGGACGTTTTAAGTTCAATGACAATGACACGACACAGCACACATCTCTGTGTTGGGTCTTACTGTTACCCTAATTACTGCCTGAAAATCAGTTATAAATAATATTCCCATACACTGATCTTTAATCCGATTTTTATTCCACTAAAAATGACTGAATAACAACTCAGACCATGAGGCTTAATAAATGATATGAGTATATGGGTAGCAATGCTCTCTCTGATCTGGCTTGTCCCCACAGGGATGGCATCCCTTACTGCGAGATGGACTACCACGCCATGTTCGGCATCCAGTGCGAGAGCTGCAAGAAGTACATCACTGGAAAGGTCCTGGAGGTAATGTCCCCGCTACACTTCCAACAATCAGTTCGTCAGACACAAGGTGCGCTCTGCTGATGGACAGGCAGAATTTAAGGAAATGGGTGCATGAATAAAAGAATGGTGCATTTATTGATATTATTTCTGAAAGTGAAGAATCCAACATTTACAAGAAACTGACGAAAAGGTACCAGAGCCTTTGTTGCATTTTCCTCACATTTTTCATTCTCATGTGCGGTACACATGTAACAGATTGCAACGTTGACCCCGATTCTCTAAAGCGCCATTAAAATTTCATCAGCTCGTAGACGCTGCTGATGCAGATACATGAGAAATGCTTCTAGAGGCCCTGGATGCACAGATCTGACCAGGACCAGCTCCTTTTCCCATGTAACTGTCGAGTTTCATGCACTGACATCATCTGTAACAGTATTTCCCCATGAGCGTGAAAGGCAAGAGTGTACAGGGCAGCCTCCAAAGGCTAATGGGCTGAGGTGATGCATTAGTCCAAGGGGGCAGAACCAGTTGTTGCTCGTACTACTTCACTATTCACTATTTAACTCAATCTCTCTGTTTGTTTTTACTTTGCTTGTTTTTACTTTTGCTCTGGACCTCAATCTCTAATTCACACACACACACACACACACACACACACACAGAAGTCCACTCTCAATGAACGAGAAGAGCTTGGAGAACAACAGGAAAGAGGCAGAGATTGGAGTTGGAGGAGATTGGGCTGTGGGGGTGGAGCCCAGTGTGAGGCAGCCCCTGTTGTTCTGCAGGGATGACGGGAACTGACATGGGATACTCTCCTTTCCTTTTCCTTCCAATACACAATGGACTCTCACATTCCCTCCTTTCATAAACAACTATCGGATTCCATAAGAAATGGAATGAGACCATTTTGCACTGTGTGTGTGTGTGTGTGTGAGTGAGTGGTATATGACATCATCCATTACCTAATATGTTGTGCTCTCAGGTGTATACCTGAACTTAAAAAAAACATGAGGATCAAAAGTCTAATTAGTATTATGGCACAACACAGTGTGTCAGATTAACCCTGTTAACACATTAACCCATGTTAATATGTTATGTTATTACAGATTAGAATAAATGAAAGTCAATTTATCCAGTAGCTCTTTTGCTATCCTGGGTTTTATGTCAAATGCCAGCACACACAGTTGCACTCAGCCGCTCGACATGTGCACAAGTGCACTTTGAAATAGTGACTGAGAGATGGAGCGTTAAAAATGTCACGACATTTGGTTGAGATCAGAGAGTTTCTTCACTGCTCTTCCCAGAAATGCATTAGAGACAGAGTTCATTCCCCCTTCACTCATCCTCAGCCACTTCCTCAACTTATCAGTCCTGCAGGACACCGAATATGCTAATTTCCCCTCATGCAACCAGTCAAAGGAAGGATTTGATTGCAGTACTATCTCCTTTCCGGCCTTCTCATGCTGCATGTTGGAATTTCAATCCAGTTCCAGCTTTTTATCTCCTGGCCTCAGTGTTCCTAAGTCAACTTCATCTTCTCTCTCAGTCTCTTGTCCATTTATCTGTCTAATTCCAGTGAAATATCAGTTTCTGGCATTGCTTAGACAGCCTGCTGCCAGTGACCAAGCACCTGACCTTCTTTTTCTCCCAGTAATACCAGGAGGTAGAATCTAACATTGGTCTGTCGATGTCTCTGGTTGCCTCCTCTTTCCATCTGCTGTCTATTTGGTCCCGATAAGCACTGAGCAGAGCGTTGTCCAAGAAAGAGGGTGTTGACATCCTGTTTTCTGGTATCGTTCTCCACCGAGATGAAGCAGCAGAATGGATGGACGTCAGAGGGACTCTGCGTATTGAGGCTGCCATTAACGCATGATGTCATGGCCTTGGGAGGAGATCAGGAGACATCAGATGATTGATGAGACAAAGAATTGATTTCATTACAAAATGTACATCTTGAGTAGTTTAGTTTGTAATCGAGTCCATTAATCATCCCGGTTCTAAAACAAGTAAACAGAGTGAGATAATTCTACGTATCTAATAGGGTTTGTGTTGCCATAACACAAAACAAACCCAAGCAAGTGCTGTGTGTGTGTTTAACATGTCCGAAAGCAATAAACTGTAACCGTAACACAATATAACATGCTCATCCATCCTCATCATGACAACCTCCTCCCCTCACACTGTCTTGTGGATTCCTCCACAAACATATCAATAACATATGACCACCATTAGTGTCTGAACGTCATGTCAGCTCAGTCATAAGTGCTTTAAACACTGCAGACTGGTTGTGTTGGTGAATTAGAATCATTTATTGGTTGTTGAATATTGATTAATATATAGATATATGCGCCTTTTTTCCTTCAAGTTGATGATTCTTGACTAATTTAATCATTTGCTTTCATCTGCATTAAATTCAGCTGCGCTGCTCTTTATTCGAAACAAGTGCTCCGCCTTGTGGCTAAGTAATAAAACACAACCTTGTCTTGTCATGTTATAGCTGGTGGTATTTTAATGGAGGAATGAAACAAGCATCACTACAGGGCTCCTTCTTAACACTGCACCAGCAATGTTGATCTGGTTGTGTTATGATTTTTTTGTGCAGTCGAAACACTAAATAGCCATTTAATCACTCAACCACAGTAACTCATAACAACAACATTAAACGCTGAACTGTTCTGATCTACGCTTTTTATTCCTTTTGCTCAACAGGCTGGAGAGAAGCATTACCACCCGACATGTGCCCGCTGCGCCCGCTGTGACCAGATGTTTGCAGAGGGAGAAGAAATGTACCTTCAAGGTAAATACAGTTTTAAGGGCTTCAGATTTCTTTAAATCAGTTTTACTATACAGGGGGTCCTCGTGTTACGACGGAGATCCGTTCCTGAGAATTTGTCGTAACCGAATTTCGACGTAAGTCGGAACATACATTCATTGTGCCATTGTGCATACATTGTGCCACTAGATGTCGCTATAACACCACCCTACAATAAGAGTTTACTATGGTGAATTGCCTTTTGTCACTGTAGGGGTTGATATCGCGAGTGTAATGAGCATTTCCTTTAGATTTCTGATATCAACCGTGTAGACCCTGTGTTGTGAATAAACCTACGGTATCGCCACGATCCCGAACCACGAAAACAACGTATCGCACGACCGTCGTAACACGAGGATCCCCTGTATATTCAAGCTGC
Source organism: Trinectes maculatus (assembly GCA_016785345.1). NCBI lineage: Eukaryota > Metazoa > Chordata > Actinopteri > Pleuronectiformes > Achiridae > Trinectes > Trinectes maculatus. Next base: position 640,284 of record JAFBJQ010001448.1, read on the forward strand.
AGACTTTCAGGGCCGGGTCTACTGCTTCTGCTTAACCACAAAGAAATCAATCCTAAAACACATGACTGGGTATTTATAGACAATAAGAGGTGCCAGAGCTAATGGTCTTGTGATGACAGAATTCTTTGGATCACTCCCTTTATCTTCCCCATCTTATTCCAGTCTCTCTAAAGCCCCAGCACCTGTCCTCAGTCTCTGTTTTGTCTCACTCACCATCACATGCTGTGTGTGTGTTTAACATGTCCGACAGCAATAAACACTGTAACCGTAACACAATATAACATGCACATCCATCCTCGCCATGACAACCCCATCCCCTCACACTGTCTTGTGGATTCCTCTACAAACATATCGGTAACATATGACCACCGTTAGTGTCTAAATGTCAAGCCATGTAATGTCAATGTGATCATAAGTCTCTCTAAAGCCCCGGCACCTGTCCTCAGTCTCTGTTTTGTCTCACTCAGCATCAGCATGCATAGAGCGATATGGGTCTTCTCGACTGAGTGTTTGCAGCTTAGTCAGTGACTCATGCACATTTTTGCCTGAGTCATGCCACACTCTCACAGAGGTGTGATCGACTGGTGCAGTGATATCAACACTGAGAAGCAGCTGCTGCTGCATTATTTGCTTTTTATTGCAAGTTCCATGTATTTATTATGCAAACGTGCACACACTGATGTCAAGGAGCGTGAGAATAACAAAATGTTAATCATATTAGTAATTTGACTTTATACGCTTTTAAATGCAAACATTTGTTGGTTTGGGTTATTGACTGATTGAAATTTTCATTACTTTGTTATACATTTAATCATAAACCTACCAGCCTGACACCCTGTCTACTCCATAAGGTAATACAGTGTGATTTTTGATGGTGTCTATCTTTGTCTCTGTGTCTTCAGGGTCAACTATCTGGCATCCTCCATGCAGACAAGCAGCCAAGCAGGAGGAGAAGAGTAAGGTGGGTGGCAGCCACATTTGTAGAATTGGCAACACAGATAAGTTGCTTATCTTATCTCATAGAACCAAAATAGGTTCACACAAGACAACACAGCTGCAAAGTGTAGTTGCACGTAATGATAATAAATTATATATGTGTCCCAGTCCACTTTTTATAATTTCTACATGTCTATTTTAGGTAATAGATTTTACAGATTTTATGCAGACTTCCCTTATTATTACATACTAACAGGAAGTAATATGACCTTGGACATCAGCAATTTGGTGTATAGTAGTCTGGTATAGGAATACATTGGCCAAAAATAATAGTGATTTGTTATTAGGCAGTGCACCCACTGCAATGAATTCAATATTTACATTGCATCAACATCCCGTACACCCAGTATCTATCCTTCCCCCACAATCCATCATCCTTCCTCATCATAACCCCTCTCCTTCCCAGAAGCAGGTCCGGATACAGCTCAATGATGTCCCTGAGCAACAGGTCGGTGCTCCTGTACGTCCCTGCACCCACCCGAACCCCCTCTCAACTCAGTCCCCCACCCCCACCCCCCACCCCCATCCATCTGCTGCATGGGTTTATCATGACTGTTTACACCTACTGCTATATATGCTTCATGTAGGATAGCAGCTACACTCCTGGGCAGCAAAGTGTAACGAGACACCATATGTTTCAGTCTAGTTTCAGTCTAGTGATGCAGTGCTCTGGTTGGTTGGTGACTGATGATTCTTTACCAGTGTGTGCATGTACAGAGATGGTTTGATGAACATTTAAGATATAACCTTTTTAAAAGCTACGCTAGAGGAGTGGGAGCACAAAACACTAGGTTCCCTATAAAGATAAATTTCCAAGATGATAAAGATGAAACTTTCATTACATCTTGTACTTTTATTTTGCACAATTTTTTTGTTTTCAGAGGAAAGTTCTCCCTCGCCCCTCAAATTGTGTGCTTTAACAATAATTGACATTTGCTGATCCCCTGCAGTTTCACTAAGTTATACATAATTATACACACACACACACACACACACGCGCACGCACACGCACACGTACACACATACATATATATGTGTGTGTGTGTGTGTGTGTGTGTGTGTAATATTGGTACAGCATCCCTGCATGTGTTAATTCCTCAACATTAGTATCTGTCATGTCAGAGTTTTGACAAACAGCTGATTTGTACAGCCCACATCCTGATTCCAGGCCAATCTAAGAGAAAACAACTGATAGACATCCTCTTTCAGTGGTACAGGATACACAGCTGAGTGTGTGCAGGAGCTGCCAGTGACTCTGCAGTTGCTGAAATAACATGATCTGATGGTAATGCCCAGTGGGGATTAGTGCTAACATTAGCTAGCCAGACGAACAGGTTTCTGATGTCTGATAGGAATATAAAGAGAAGCACTGTGCAGCTTTGAAATGTTATTCATGCCTGTTTAACAAGGGAAAGGAAAATGACACACATACCGCCAGTCGCAATTTAAATGTTGACTGTAGCCTGAAGCCTGCGCTTTTATTTTGAAAAATAAAAATTGTCTTAAAAAAATCTTCACACGCATCATGAGCTTGAGTGGATGAGTAATAAAGATACCTAATGCTATTTCTGGTCATCCCCCTTCACCTATAAATAATCAGCAGTATATGTGTGTGTGTGTGTGTGTGTGTGTGTGTGTGTGTGTTTCAGGTGACCCGGACTTCATCTGAGAGCATCACCTCAGTCCCCGCATCCAGTGCTTCGGGTTCTCCCAGCAGAGTCATCTATGTAAGACTCCACCACCAGGGGGCAGCATCTACACATATACTCCATCTCAAAACATTATACTGTATTTGAAAATGAAAATAATCCCTGGCTTTGGTAAACTGATGGCACTTGAGTGATTAGTTTCTTTCTGCTGCCAGGCCAAACTAGGAGAGGAAATGCTGGACTACAAGGACCTGGCAGCGCTTCCAAAAACCAAGGCCATCTATAACATCGACAGGCCTGACATGCTCTCCTACTCTCCCTATGTCAGCTACCCATCTGAGGAGAGGCACTATGGAGAGGTAAACCTTTCTTGAGTTCTCATCATGAATTCAAAACTTCGAACCAAAACATTTGGAGAGGTGGCTTTTTAATTGTATACACACACACACCCAACACATTTCTTTAGTTTTGCATACCTTTCCTTTTTGTAGCATCTGTGTTGCCCTTTTTATTTTCCAATTTTCCTCCTTGACACTAACAGCAAAGTCAGTAAGGTTCATTCATTCATCAACACCTCACTCCATTTTCTCTCACTGTGGAGATGCTTCATTCGTGTCATCCGTCCATAAGGAATGTCCTCACTGCAGATTGATTATTGTGATTACTCACTGACGCTGAATGATCACTCACGTGGTTGGACGGTTAACTCACGACTTTGAGTTTGTCCTTTTCATTGGCTTTCTCCCCCTCTTCATTTGCAGTCACCCCAGCTCCTTTCTCCTACTCCTACTGAGGTAATAAAAAGCCCTGTATCACTGCATGACACAGCCTCTAATCAATGTAACATTTGTGTGTGTGTGTGTGTGTGTGTGTGTGTGCGTGTGCGTGTGCGTGTGCGTGTGCGTGTGTGTGTGTGCGCGCGCGCAAACACACGAAGTTGTATTACTATACTTGGGAAGTATTTGGTTGTGTATTTCTGTCAGTGGTTCATCCCACACAGCTTCAGTTGACTGTAGATTAGATGTGTGTCTGACATCAGATTTCAGTGCTCTTTAGGATTTAGCATTACGGCAGCATATCCATATCTGTCAGACCTATCCACATCTGGAGTCTTGTCATTCATTTTCATTTTCCATGAGGCAAAACAAAACCAACAAACACAACCAAACAGAGCAGTTTAACATATGACAGAAATGTTATCAGACTAAGGCAGTGTAGATGCAGATGTTTGTTCTTCTCATAAATCATCCGATTAAATACTGTAATAGGTTATGATTGGCCTGAACAGTTTTAGAATTGATGGAAATGATATGAATGGGAGGGTATTTATGACAGAATAAAAATGAGCTCTCTATTAATCTAGTTTAAAAGCACATGTTTCTACTCTAGTTTAAGAGTTAAGAGCTAATTCACTATTATTACATACTGCCTTACATTGTTGATCTGATGCTGTTGATTCTTATGTTTGTAGGGCTAGAAAGATGGCATCAGACACAGTGTTGTCATCAACACCCATCAAGAAATGGGTGTATTTTCTAACCTTTACAGTTTTGCTTCATGATTCATGCTACACTCCAATCAAACAAATTACCATCCTGTCGGTAATACATTTACACAAAAAAATAAACCCATCTGTAGGAACAGTGTGTCTGCAAAAAGATTTCTGGTGATTTTCCAAAGTGCGAGGTTATAAAAAATATTTTTTATGTTGTTGAATATTTTAACTGAATTTCCTCCCAAGTATAGCAATATAACTTTGCAATTGAACATCTTATCATGTTTTATCTATACTTCTATATCTATTTTCCTTTGTTGACTAGTGTTTTACATCCGTTTAATCTGTTCTTGAACATAATAATCAGATTATTTCCGCTAACATGTGTTATCCAGAGGAACAATTTTCCATGATCTGTTGTGTGCCTTGTGCAACATTGATTGGTCCTTCATTTATTAAGAATGTATCAGTGATGCAGACTTGCCAACATTCTTGTCTGATAATGTGATTCGGGAGTGATCTAGTTACTCTGTGTTACTTGCTGTGTTTGTGTATCCAGGGCGATGGGGAAAAGTCACCACGTCAGAGGAGGCCCTCCAGCCCCAGCTCCAACAGCTCACTGGGGGGTTATGGACGTTACACCCCATCCCGCTCCCCCCAGAACTACAGCCGACCAGGTATCACCATCATACTCACATACAAAATTTATCACACAACCCATACACTGCTGAAGTCATACAAAATAATAATAATAATAATCTTTCAGTTGTTGGCCCATTACCTCATTTATTTTAAGTACTCTTACTTCCATTGATCATTCCCAAAAGCTCATTTGATTAAATAACATGCTCCTCTCTGGGTTGATTAAGATCTGCAGCACAGTCAAAGCCAATTCGATGACCTCAAGCTCAGTAAAATACTGCTGTTGCATTGCCTGATAAAATGTCACTTGGCAGAAGCTATTCATTCCTCTCTTATACAGTCAAGAGCAGACGAATACATATTCATTGTTCTTTCAGGCTCTGAGCTTTAGCACATTCAATAAGAAATGAAATAACAGATCCCATATCAAACATGATCCCACGTGAACAGTCTAAGTACTTCAGGTCTTGCAAATTTTATTCAAACTACTGTATTTGTTTGGAAAATGATAAATATATAACAAATAGTAGAAATCAAGTAAAAACTGCAAAATCAATTTTCATTCTCATTGCAGGTTTTCAAAATGATTTTATGAGAAGGGAATTATTATACATTCCCAGTTCCATCTAGTAACCCAACATGTTTCCTGTCATCTGATAGGTCATTCAGGGCCAGAGTTATCCCATGCTGGTAGATACAGCAGCCAGGCTTGTGACTCCAGTTCTCTTCCTTTGCCCCCAAACTTCATGGGTGGCATTAAGTACCCTTCCACTTGGGCCAGGGACTCATCCTCCCTCCCTGTGTACTATACTGCTGCGGCTGAGGGGAGTGGAGGTAGCGGTGGCAAGTGCTCACCCATACCAGGAGGTGGCAGTGTAGGCTTGTCTTTACACCTAAACCCCACTACCCTGGCCATGCTGCAGCAGCACAACTACATCCCTTATTTCAGAGGTACAAAAGCACGCTGAGATCGAGATCTGATCCAATACAGACCACAGACATGCTGCTGGAATCCTTTGCTGCTCTCAGATAAATAAACACCTTCACCTTCCTAAGAAATATCTGAAAGCTTATATTTGGGTTTCAGAGTGTTGTTACCCATGAATAAACCTTTGTATGAAATGACAGCAGCAAGGTCATCTCTGTATTTGACTGCGATCTATGGTCCTTACGAATGGAGTGCTGTGATACAACCATAGGATTTAGTTTAATTGGCATGAATTGTGGTTGCACACCAAATTGGACGTGTGTTGCAAACTCTCACTCTCTTTGGGCCTCTTGGTTCACCATAAACTAATTAGTCATAATGGGAAACAGAATATCTGACCCGGTGTGTGCTGCATTTGGATCTGTAACCAGCCTCTAAATAGTCATTAAGGTTTATTTTCTTGAGTTTTTGAACTAAAGCCATGAAACTGCTAGTGCTGTTCACGATACCGCACGTCACTAAAATCAACATCACAAACCAGTCTTGGACCCTTGCACACTCTAATCCCTGCTCAAAAAAACCTACTCACTTCCCTTTGCCTCATCTTCTTCCCACTCCCTGATCTCCCTCATCCCCAGGGTTCAAACAGGACCCCTCACCTGACCCTAAACCTAGGACATCCCTGCATCTCAGTTTACCACCTCCCAACGGTAAAAATACCATTGGTCTTTCTCATTTATTTGTGTCTCCCCTCCCCTGGCGGAATGGTTAGCCGGTTTTGTGATGTTGTAAGGTATTGTGGTGTTGTCAGGTTTCATGGGACGCATCACGGTACATTTGTGGGACCACACCGTTTTATAGTTCTGCTTGCCTTGTTCACTTGCATCTGTGGTCGTTGTTGTTTTTGTTGTTGTGCATGGTTAACCAGATATAGTGTTACCGTGACACATTTGGCATTATCTTTAGATTAGGCAAGATTCTTCTTCTTTGTTGTGCTTGACTTGACTGTTTGCCTGACCTACCCTGTTCCTGAATGATCCCTTGTTCATTGTCATGTGCCAGACCTTAATTCCCTTGGTGTTACTTTTGTCATTGATGTGAATATGAAAAGGTTGTAGGTTTTGTGTTTTGAGGTCTGATAAAAGGCACATTGGGGTTGGGTTTGCAGGCAGAACAAGTCTCATTAGTGAGGTCTGTTGTTTTTGACATTATCACAGACAGGGATTCATCAGCATGTCACTGAGACTACAGTGCATTACAACTTGGGCTTTATTTCTATTGCTCCACCCATCAATTCAGTAAGATCAAACTGTATGAATTGCTAGCAGTTCCTATGAACACACGGTTGTCATCAAGAAAATGAAAGCAAATAGAAACATTATGCACCAAACTGCCCATAACAAACATCCAGCCTACCTTTGTGCTTCAACACTAATTTTACTGCACTACTTTTGTGCTCCCTGCTTTCCTCTGTAGTGTTGTCGTCTTTGTAAAATAATGAAATCATGTTCAGTAATGTCAGCCGCTAGGTTGGTGGGCACGTGAATAGTTGTGTTTTAGATTTGTCTGTAATGTGATGTGTAGTTCCAAAGTTAGTGTAAAGACATAAGCTAAATTGCCCTGTTGCTCCCAATGCACCGTGAGGTTCTTATGTTGGATCGTTTTCGATTGCAGAAAACGGTTGCCTAACAAAGGCTGTCGTTTTAACTCCGAGTCCCTTTGCATCCCATTTGTCTGACATATGCGTGCATGGACCTTGAAAATAGCCTGATTAAAAGGAGGAGGTGGGGAGGGAAACAGCATGAGCTTCCACTCAAACATTTTGCAGAGAAAATCACTAACACGCGGTGCAGGGTTTTGGCGGTTTCTTCATGACAGGGTGGAGAGGCTGGGATGGGGGGCGCTCTAGTGGGGAAGATGAAAAGGGGGGTGGGGTGGGGGTGGTTGAGAGATACCAAGCAAGCAGAGCTGCAATTTGAGGTCTAGTTGCCAGTTTTGGTGGCATGCAACACAGCACTGCGTTGGCCCTGATCAGGCCCTAGCGGTTAGGAACGTGCCCTGAAAGGGGACTATTTGTTTTCATGCAACAGGCTCGTGTTTAAACGAGTTACCATCAGCAACATGAGGGAAAGCCTAACTACCAAGGATTGATAATGCATGTGTATGTTTTTTTTATTTCTTAAAATCTTTGTTAATGACCCTGAAACCTTTGTTCATATCTTACGATTGTGTAGATTTTTTTTTGATTAATGAACAGACTCCACCTTTTGTCAAATGTGTAATCTGTTTAGATAAATCATAATGCATCGCCTCCCAAACTCCCTGAGCTCCAGATGTTTGTACTCAGGCTCTGTCCCACATTTAGATGTGCACTAACAGTACTCCAGTGTGTAGACATGTGTTCGTGTGTGTGTGTGTGTGTGTGTGTGTGTGTGAGAGAGAGAGAGAGAGTGTGTGTGCGTCTGTATGTGAAGGAGATCACTCTGACTAGCACTAACAGCACTGTGTGTCAGTGATCTCATCCACTTGCATCCAGATCTATGACGATGGTTCCTCTCTGTCTGATGGCAGAAGAGTGTGTTCAGTCAGCCAACACTCTCCAACTCTCCCTCTCTCTCACACACACACACCCACGCACACACACACACACACACACACACACACACACACACACACACACACACACACAAACACATTATCACAGTTCCTTCCTCCAAAAACTCTGGATGTACAGTGTTTTGTTTGTTTTTTTTTGGCCTAAAATGTCAGTGACTTCATCACCTAGCCTGTTTATGACACACCACAGTGGAGTGGTACACAACACACACACACACTGTAACCACTGGGTATCAAAAATAAACTATGTATCTCTGTCAGCTCAAATATTCGGCAGCCACACATTCATATTGTGTGATATTGAAAAGATTGTCTCTTTACTCAACAGCTGGGTTATGAAGTCACTTGCATCATTGTATTAATTACAGCATCATATTTGCATCATATTCAATCCCTCCTCCAAAAACTCTGGATGTACAGTGTTTTGTTTGTTTTTTTTGGCCTAAAATGTCAGTGACTTCATCACCTAGCCTGTTTATGACACACCACAGTGGAGTGGTACACAACACACACACACACTGTAACCACTGGGTATCAAAAATAAACTATGTATCTCTGTCAGCTCAAATATTCGGCAGCCACACATTCATATTGTGTGATATTGAAAAGATTGTCTCTTTACTCAACAGCTGGGTTATGAAGTCACTTGCATCATTGTATTAATTACAGCATCATATTTGCATCATATTCAAGCTTTATCTTAAATGCTAACCTTAGCGCTGTTCTCCCTTCCTCCCTCCCCGATGCCCTTTGTTTCCGCCCACACCCTTTCCCTTCTGCCTTCCATATCCATTGTCCACCCACCTCCATCTCCACCTGGAGGTAGTGAAAGTGGTCGGAGTACCCCCAGCTTATCTACCTACTCTGATGGCAAATCTCCTTCCTCTGCTTCTACGTATGTGGCTGCTCCCCGGCATTTCCACATACCAGGTATGGCAGCACTTGGCTCTCAACTCAACCTCTGACCTCTTCCATCACTGTCATTGCACATTTTATAGAGTAGACTCCTGTTAGTGACGTGCCACTGGATTACAAGGTAAGCTTCCAAAACCACTGGTTTGCACTGATCCTCCAAGCACTATTACAATGTCCACCTACCGTATTTTCCGGATTATAAGTCGCTCCGGAGTACAAGTCGCACCAGCCATAAAATGCATAAAAAAGAAGTATAATACAAGTCGCACTGGAGTATAAGTCGCATTTTTGGGGGAAGTTTATTTGATAAAATCCAACACCAAGAACAGACATGTCATCTTGAAAGGCAATTTAAAATAAAAATAAAATATAGGCAACAACAGGCTGAACAATTGTACGGTATGCTAACGTTACATGACACATAAACAACGAACTAAGAACGGTATGTTAACATAACATATTAAG
>JAFBJQ010001448.1:650124-663844 GCA_016785345.1 Trinectes maculatus
GCGCTTCCTCTTCTACGTCGCCAATGTTTTATCAATTCAATTATCAACACGGGCCTAGAGCGCCTTCTTGCGGTTTAGTGTGAAAATAACATGTGACAGGATATAATAATGTGTTAATAATTTCACACATAAGTCGCACTGGAGTATAAGTCGCACCCCCGGCCAAACTATGAAAAAAACTGCGACTTATAGTCCGGAAAATACGGTAGATCTCTGCATAAAAATTAGAACTTCAGCTACTAGAGTATATAATAATAATGATAATAATAATAATAACAACAACAATAATAATATATGCAAAATATACATTTGGTATGAAGCTACTGATTCTTGATCAACAAGAAAATTTGCATACTTTTTAGTTGATTGGACCTTTTTCTATCCAGATGCATCCTGTGAAGTCGTAAACATTCTATAAATTCAATACCAAGCCTGATGAACATGTGGATCTTAGTGCTCCACTGTTGGAAATCAGTGGATAAAAGCATGACAAGAACATTGAGAACACAAAGCAGTGTCAGTGTGAATATTTTGGAACCTGAAAACAGATGAAATATTGCTACAGCTGTCCGTGCTGTGTCCATGCAGCGCTGAGCCATAATGTGGCACAAGTGAAGAACAAATAGCTTCATCTGATGACGAGTAGTTTGGCTGTCGACATGATTAAAAACCTGAACAGCTGTTGGTGCACCACAGCTTTGCTCTCTGTGGATTTTATTACTGTAGACACGAATCATCAAAGCAGGTCAAGGATACACAGTGGTTGGATCCAGTTGTAACCTCAGCACTCCATATGTTACTCTATAATTTGTCATACAGCTTTCTTAGGGGAATAGTTCAGATTTTTTTTCATCTGAATCAGTTCATCTCTTCACCTGTTTACCACTGTCTTACTGGTGAGAAGATAAATGGGTTTTCAGACTCTTTTACTCAGCAGCATCCTCATCTCCCCCGTGAGATCAAACGTTGGTTGAAACCAACATTTCCAAAGACTAAAATTATGTTCCAGCGAACAAGAAGAAGAGCAGAACAGGGAAATACTGTCTGAATATATTCGAGCAGAGCAAACTTTTATAAGTTTGGGCAGATAGAAGGCATCTGCAAAATCGCAGGCACAACTCATCACCAGAAAACGGGTGAAAGAAAATGTGTTTTCTACTTTTCCCTTAAGGTTTGCATAGGGAGTGCATTGTTAAACAGTATTGACCATCATCTGGTCCTTTGATGGTACAATATTGAGCCGAAATAACAAGAGGAAGATGTCTTTAATTTTCACTGCACATAGATTTTCATGACAGATCCAGACTTTTGTTTATTTTTTATGCCTAAAAGAAAGTAAGTACAAAAAAAAATTGTAAAATGCCACAATGTTTTTATTGAATCTTGCATGAGGCCCAGCATCTTTACTTTGTACTTTGCACTGTAACAGTTGACATACCGCTTTTGGCTTATGGAATATAAACATTCCCATTGCACCCCTACTGTTTGCTAATTTCAAAGCAATTCCTTTTTGACACAGCAAAGCTTTGGCACAGGATATTGCATCGGTTATGGTGACATTTAGAATACAATTGGACAAGAGTTGACGTTCAACAGTGTATCCTTCATTGCTTTAAGTCTCTTGCTCAGGAAAATCCATTTGGTCCAACATGTTGTTCCCATTGAAAGTTACAGTGTCAGTCATATGTTGGGAAACCAAAAAAAAAAAAAAAATCCCGAGTTGGAAATGAGTTAAGTGGAAAAACCAGCCAGCAATTATCCACTTAATGTCTTTCATAGTCATTGTCCTCATTGCTTTTATATGGCTATTGTTTTCAATGCTGGCAGGCACTGAAACAAGCCAGAGGACTGACCCATGTGTGTTGTTTTATTGTGACTCATGTTTCTGATGGGCCTTAATGTGTGACAGTTGTTACAAAGCATCTCTGTTAGAGGCCTGTCTGGATCCTCCAACACTGAGATGGATAAGGATCAGACTTCGAGGAAAAAAAACAAACATTTTGTCCTCTTTATCCTCCAGAGGCACTTTATCCAACAGTACAACAGTTAATGCAACAAGACGTCAATTAACTTCTTTTTACAATCTATAGTATATTGGAACCACTTTACAATTATTAAATTTAACCACTAATTCATATAAACAAAAAGTCTGATGCGTGGGGACCATGTGTGGTTTCTGATATTATTCTTTGAACGTCATTGATTTGCTCTGTATCAAATAACCTCCCACTCCCACTGAATTTATTCTGAAAATATTGCATGAAAATAATTACAGTTTTTTTCTGATGTGTGACACTACAAATGACAGATGTTTTGACTCAAGCAACTCCCCCTCCGTTTTTTTGCTTCTTCAGAATATCTCATTCCGTCAATAACTGCTAACTCATGCTTCCTTTTCTCCATTCTCTCTCTTTCTTTCTCTCCCACCGTCCCATGTTGGCTTCTTTCATTTCCTTTCCTCTGCATCTGATCCCATCTTCAGAGACTATGGTCAAAGATAATATCTATAGAAAACCCCCCATCTACAAACAGCATGGTACAGTCCAACTTCTTTTGTAACACTTCCTCCTCTGGTCTGGTCTCTGCACGATGTGTTGCATGTTGCCTGTCAGTCATCTTGTCATCCGTTTATGTCAGTTCTCCCTTTTCACCATTGTCTAGTAGACTCCATGCAGCTGTATGCACGGGGCTCGTGTTAGGGTACTGTGCCCATACCACGATACACAATCACCAGAATAAACCAACACCTTCATGATGGTTTCTATGACCCTGCTTTGAGAGAAGTTGTCTACAATTAAGTTAAATGCAGCAAAGCTCCACTACTGTGGATTTAAAGATGAAAACTTAGGTCTGCATTGTTGTGGGATCAGAATGATAATCCATCCACTAGTCTAAATGCACTCCACACACACAGCTCAGCCCAGTGTCCATACAAATCAACAATTATTCTATGCACAATACAGTTGGAATAATGAACTGTGGGAACGTTTCGAAACACAAACATTCCCTAATAGTCCAAAGGTCTGACTGCTTAATGATACACTCTGTGTGGACATCCCCTTATTACCAGACCTTTATTGTATGTATACAATTTCCGTCATCTCCAGACTTACGGCTCCACTAAATTGGTCAGGTTTATGAGAGTAGTAATGTGTTTTCTGTAGAATATATAGAGTTTACTCACCTCTCTCATCTCCCACATCAGTTATTTATGTAACAACTTCCATCAGTTTCCAAGCCTTTGATGAAAGACCCATAATCTACGTTGGTATAATCATTTAAATGATTCAGCACAGTGAACAGCTCTCTATGAGAGTCAGCTTTTTCCACCACCTGGCCTCTTCGCCTGTAGACACATGTAGATGACTCTTTATATAAACCAGTTTATTTGAGTATATTGAAAGTATAGTGAAACAACGAGTCATTAAAATGATCTGAGCTTTATCATCTGTACGATTGTATAATGTTATTTTTAAAGCATTTAGACTGGATGCAGCAATAATTAGGGCAAGATAGAGACGTTATTATTGCCGTCACAGTCAGGACGTCTATATTGTGTGTTTGCAAAGCATCACCTGTGACCTTGTAAATAGGGATGTAGCCACACATTGAAACATGATTGAAATGTTTAACCCCTAGAGGGCAGTGTGGCAGCAGTTTTACATATTTGCGCTATAGGAAAGAGACAGTTCTCCGATCAGGGTCTGGTGGTAACATCCTGAGGACGCTTGCTTTAATGTAAAAGAACAAAGTCTGTATAATTTTAGTAACTATACAAAAAAATTTATTGATTTATTGAGTGTTAATTGTTTTTAACCTTTTGTAAATATTGCCCCACTCTGTATTTGGCTTTGCAGCACAGCAACACATTGACAGTCATTTGGGAGTGTAGTCCTCTTGGGTGTTGATGTGGTCACCCGGTTCTTGCATGTTTGCACTCATCTCATCTCACCTACCTATTTGTTGGTTTCAGTGGTGATGCTGTGAGTTTGTGTGTTCGCAGTGACAGGTTGGGCACATGAATCACTTCGTATGGTGACATCAGTTTTGTACCAGTCACTGTTCCAATCACCCCCTAACCCTCTGTTTGTGTGTGTTATTTATGGTGCTCGGTTTTCACTCTAGTTCTCGCCTCACACAAAGCAGACATCACTGTAGGAGTCCGAGGAGACTGTTTTCACCTCTATCACATGAGGAAATAATCATCTTTATCAAATATGACAAGTAATCAGCTGCATATGGCACGGTCCTACAGCTTCGGGGGTAGTCAGCATCTTGATTGTATTTATTCAAGCAGACGTGAGGTCAGCAACAAAGCACGATGCCGTCAGCCCAAACAAAAACCTAAAGGAAAATATACGCCACCTTCCTGTGTCTTTAACTCATTTAACCCCGGAGCTGTGCAAAGTGACAGGACGTTTGAATAAGTTATATATACATTATAGGGAGTTTGGCCCATTGCTCATGTTATTTGATACTAGAGTGTTCCTTTGGATTTATTTGGAGACCTCTGCTAAGTGCACATGCCAATGCCTGAAAACATAACATGTTAAATGATCATATGATGTAAAAGAAAGAATAAGGTCAGCAATTTGCAAGTACTAATGACTATATGACAGTTATCTCATTACAAATTACCATAATATAAGACTATAAACAGCAGATGACATATTGACATACACTATGTTGAAGTTATGTCAAAGGCAATTTTCTCTATAGTTTAAACACCTGAGACACTTTGTTTTAATATTCAGTGGGTCAAACTTCCAGTCTGTACAGTGTACAGTGTATGTACATTGTAATAGTAATGATAGTAGTGGTAGAGAGAGCTGTCCACCCTGTTTCAACTGTCCACTTGCCATCTGCAGCTGATGTTGTCGCGGTTCAGGGCTGGTGCATAGTGCAGGTAGTTGTGCAGCTGCGAGGCAGATGATACTGTGACATCCTGTAACATGTGACTGTCTTACAGCTTCTCGAACATCTTGGCAGGATGGGGAGGAGAGCAAGGTGGGTCTATGCCCATGTCTTTATCTGTCTTTCCGTATCTGTCTTTCCTTTCGAGTCATTTTCTGAAACGTTACAAGTGCTTTACATCCATTCACTAATTCACTAACTCATGCTGTGCCATCATCCATCACTTTCCATCCTTCCTTCCGTCTCTCTCTGGATGTCTTTCTCCCACTCTCTGTAGAGGACCAGCTGGATGATCCTGAAGAGTGAGATTGATGGACAAATGGGACAAGAGGACCTGGACCCCCGCAAGTCTACTTGCAGTCTGCCAACTGACACCTCCCAGCCTAGTGAGTAGCCAATTGCAAGCTCAAAAACTTTGAGCAATTGAACCGAGTTAAAATGATTCTTTTTTCCTCTGCAGATTTCCCCTACAATAAGTCTGCATCTTTACCTGGATATGGAAGGAATGGCATCTATAAGGTGAGCTACCAAACTGGTGTGGTAACATACGTATGTCCTGACTGAAAACATGGTGGGATGTGAGTCTTTTACTGAAAACAATATCATCTAACACTCTGGACATTGACTCCTGATGAAGAATAGTGTGTTACTGTCATTAACACAAACACAACCAGAGATTAGATCATTAGAGGATCTTTAGATTTGCTCATTCTTAAAGACAGCTTCTTTTCATACAGACCACTGGGTGGTGCTGTTTTTCAGCTAAGCTCACTGTGTCACAATCATCACACAAGCCTCCATCTTCGAGACTGTATCAGATCAACACATGTATGACCATCATCACATTACATCCCACTTTCTGCTATCAACACAGGAAACCTCATTTTAGAGATCAAGCCTTTCTCACACAGTCGGAGTATCAGAATGCGGCTCACTCAGTACCATTCACTCCACACAAGCAGAGCCAAGTTTATTATGAGGATGTTGGGGCTATTTGGTCTATCATCCCCTGATGTGATATTGCTGCTCCCCCTCTGTGATTGTTGATGGATCGCGGACAGGCAGACAAAACAGAACAGAGAAGGAAATGAAAGCTCAGGAGCCGTGACCAAATTATGACCCAGAGTGAGCTGCACTCTCTCTCACTCGCTGACATTACTGGTTACTGTTGTAGATGTGGTTGATTGAGTGTGTTGGAAGCAGATTTTTTTTGAAGTTTACAGTATAACTTTCCAGCCACTGTTGCATATGGATGCGGTAGATCAAAGTTTCAGCTGCTTGAAGACCAGAGGGACAGTTGTGACTTTAATTGGACTCATTACCTAAAAGCGATACGCTGTAAAAGGAAGTTTTTTTCTTTTTTGACATGATTGCTTCGCTCTCTCCTCCGCTGCCTTTAAGTCTCTCCAAAACTAAGTGATGTAAGCTCACTATCAACAGAGCATCACTCTCACTTCCTCACGGTCACCATGAAAGAATGTGAGCAAGAACAGGGACTTAACAGCTTTCAGATCAACCCTTGGCCTGATGATAAAGACCAGCGACAGTTTTGGCATCATGAGAGATATTGTCTAATTGTGTGTGTGTGTGTGTGTGTGTGTGTGTGTGTTCCTGTAGGCTGCTGAGATGGTGGAGGATGAAGAGGACCCACACTCCCATAGTTGGGGAGGTATGAGAGGTGAGAGTGTTCTGGTTAATGTTAGTGCTCTACAAGCTTTTGTTTCAGTTCTGCTCTGTTGACTGGTGCAACTAAAATGGCTCAAATTCATACAGAAACAACTTGTAAATATTGGGTTAACAGTGTAGACCTCAACGCCTTTTCAATTACATTGATCATTAATAGACATACAAGACAACCTAAGACAGCTGACCCTAACCCATCTTGGTTACCTCCTCCTATGTCCTAATCCCTTTATATTAATATAGATATATTAATAGCAACATTTTACTATTTTCTGACACAGTTTTTATTCATACAGTCATTTAAATTATTAGTTTTTATTTGAATTAAATTGATCTAAGTTTTGATCGAGTCCACTCCTTCCTCTGCTGGTTCACATTTTATCTTGAAAGCACAGGCTGTTGTGATTGATGATCACCACCACCATGACCTGTGAAGAACAATAAATCGTCTCCATTGCAACTGGGAAACAAAGCAAAACAAAACATCACAGTTTTCGGGAGTTTTTCTTCCACCCAGGGTGTGAATGTGCTCAGATGTCAGTCGCCTCTGTCTGTGCAGAGAATGAGCAGGATGACAGAAAGCCTGAGCTCCAGGAACAATTACACATCAGTATGCAACTCTGTTGTCGCAGAGAGTGAGTTTCTCAAAATGACCTCTCCCCTTAGACAACCCCATCAGCTGCAAACTACAATCTACGAACTGTGGGAAAAGCCCAAATCCTGAAAGCAGATCGTAGGTCTGTTTATAATCCCTGATCAACCATGCAGGGCTCTGCAGCCCTGGCTCCAGATCAGACTGGAGGTAACAGTGTAGAGAGATGATGTCATGTTTCCAGCTGCAGAATCACTGCTGTGTGTTTACAAGTGTGCGTTTGTATAGTCCAGGATGTATCTCAAGCTAAGGGTGAGTTGACAGGTTGCCAAGTTTACACAGCACATGCGCACATGTGTGTGTGTCTGTCTGTCTGTCTATATATACTGTATATGTGTGTGTGTGTGTTTATTTATATATATATAAACCCATATAATGCTTTTGATGCCCTTTTCTTTTTTGATGAAACCAGGATCAGACTCTGTTATGGTACTTTTGATAATAAGTCTGCTGTTGAAATAAAACTCATTGTTCCACCACATTAATATTTTTTTTCTCTCTCTTCCCCTCAGAATACAAGGTAAGAGTTTGTTAATACTTTACAAATATACTCTAATATTCTTGGCAGCTTGCTTTGGACATTGGAGTCGAATATAAAACCCCCACAATGCTTACTTTGTGTGTGCCAGGTCTACCCTTATGAAATGCTGGCAGTGACGCATCGAGTGAAAGTGAAGCTTCCCAGAGACGTAGATCGCACCAGACTGGAGGTGAGCTCTGATCTTCCTCTCCCTGCTCTCCCGTTTCCTCTCTTCCTACCACAGCTCATTAAAGAGCTGGAGAGAATGTGGCCTAACAAAAAACTAAAAAAAAGGGTCAGGGTTTCATAGTTAAGCTGTTTGGGATAAAAAAAAAAATCAGCCAAAACTTGAAAATATCTTTTATTTTTGTAAAGGTAGAAAAGTGATTGCAAGTGTGCATCTTTTCATTATGCACTGTCTATGCTGTATCCCCCCTTTACACTACTATCTGTCCCAATTATATAAGGCCCAAAGTATGTGGACAGTGGATTGTGTTTTGTGTTTTGAGGAGTTGCTGCATAATAGATTGTAAACATTTGTAGAATTCATTCAATTCACTGGTCATAACAACTAATGTATTTGAAGAAGCCTTAAGGTAATGGAGGGAAATGCTCACGCACAGAGTGATATTAACCAATAATGTATTATCAATAATGTACCAGCACAAAGCCTGGTCCATAAAGAATCAAGTGTCTGTTTGGTGTTTGGTGTGGATGAACTTGCCTGACCATTGCAGAGCTCTGAGCTCATCCCCACCCAGCACCTTTGGCTGATCGCAGCTGGCTCAAGTCAGTGAGTAGTTGACCTTATTAATGGCTGAATGGCGGGAAACAAATCTGTGGAACTGAGATGAGGTGTTCAGCAGTGGCATACAGCCTCTATGTTCCAGCATCCACATACCTTTGGTCACCTGGTTTGCTTTAAGAACCCCCTCCCCACACACACACACACGTCAAAGCAGGGAATGTAAAATAAATTCAGTAAATTGTGTGATTTTATTGAGAAATGTGAGTATAATCGGCGGCCGTGTTACTTTCTCTTGCCCCGGGTCACGGCAAGTTTAGCACACAAGCATGTCTTCTCATAAAAAAAGCAAGTCTAATTGGACTTAATGTCCCGTAATAACTGATTTCCTGCCGCTGTTATTCTTACGCTGCCCATTTACAGATTCAGAACTTTCATTAACAGTGCCGTTGAAAACAGGAAATGTTTTGGGCACAAAAGGAACCTATTTAAAATCTTCAGTTGTGGTCCTGTTGCTCCCAGTCAGGGTTTCATGAACCTTTTTACCCCCTTTAAAAATATTTCAACCCTCAGTAACCCTCATGAGAGAACTCCCATTGAGCCTTTGGCTTAATTGGGAATATTCTCTGAGGAGGAGTCGGGATGTGTTATTGACTCAAGATGTCTGTCTGTGGTTGGAAACCTTAGACCGAGGTCTTATTGTCATTGGTGTCAGTGCTTGTGTTTACCTACCACTTCTCCTGCTCCTTGACCCCAAAGCGCTGCTGATTTACCCAAACTCGTCAGCTGCTAGAGCTGCATAGAAACAACCACAGGGCCCAGATGGACCCAGTTTCCCATGAGGTAACACAACCACAGTATAATATTTCTCACCAGGGATTGGTGGTTTGTGCAAAAGTATCTGCCAGCAGGCTTTTATGAGTGATTAGGCGATTGATACCAATCTTACTTGTGATTTTAGTACAGAGCTGGAGTCCGGACATGGAAAGATTGGAAACCTGCTTTCAGCCTATAGATGGTGCTGATGATTGATTTGTTCTTTTTTTTCCCCCTTGTTTATCATCTGAATGAAAGCTTTACAATATTATTAATGCTTATTTAATTATGGGGAAAGAAACTATGGCCAAAGATCCAAAGCTGTAACCAGGTCTCTGCGGCTGAAACGCAAGTTCCAAATAATTCTATAAAATTTACTGGGCCTGTGGCAAAGTTCCTGGAGCGGAAAGGGGCCACAAGTCAGCCGACGTGAAGGATCCGTCTTCATGGAAATGATGATGGTCTTTCGGTAGTTTTACGTATATGCTGTCAAAGCCTGAATGCACAGAAACTTAAGACATTTTCTCAGTCTTTCACTTTGTGACATCACTGAAAGGTTTTAACTCAACCGTGTCACATCAGTAAGAAGTTGCACAAGTGGACTGAGAGTTGATCTCACCTCTGACCCTCTGATGGTGCAGATCAAGTTACAGTGTCCGATTATGTGACGTGTGAAAATTATGTGACATGTTATCTAAATGAGACCTCCGCTGCAATTATTGAGATTGTATCAGTAAGAATTAATCTTTTATCCTGTCACCATTGTATGTGGGAAATTAAAATGATGCTGTAGTTTTGGTTCTGGGAAACAGGTGATTGGCCACTGCACAGCAAAACGTCTGCCTCTGATTAACTATCACTACCACATTAAAAGTGTGAAAACCACCACCGTTGAGCCAAAAAGCAACGTGTGCGTTTTGTGTGTCTGAATCAGAAGCATGCGTTTTCGTTCCACGCCATGTTTTGACATTTACACAAGAGTTAGTGTTTGCAGTGAGAGCCAAAGCCGCCTTTGGACAGCACTTCAGTTTGGATCAAGTTCTGAGGCACACATTTGAATTGTATCAGTGGGTGTTGACAACACCTTAGTGAATCACAATAAACAAACAAAATGATCCAATTCCAATGCATTTCTACATTTACAAGTAAATTTCTACTGTTCATCATACAGATGAACAGTTCTTAGTTCTCTGCTCTGCCCTTCAGAGGTTTAAGCCAGTAATACATATAGGACGTAGACAATATGGAATTGGTTGTGTTCTTGATGCAGTGTCTTGTTTGCAAAAATGGCCACAGTTACTTTGATGCGCACTATTGATGATGCTCGGATACTTTGGTTTATTTGCTGTGTTGTCCGTCTCCAGAGACACCTCTCGCCTGAGGACTTCCTGCAGGTTTTCGGCATGACCCTGGAGCAGTTCGACCGCCTGGCGCTCTGGAAGAAGAATGATATGAAGAAGAGGGCTCGCCTTTTTTAGACAGAGAGAAGAAAAAAAAAAAAAGCCCCCAAACAACATCTCAACAACAAAACGACCTGTCTGGAAGGAAGCAGAGAAAAATATCAAAACATCAACCCCTTTGAAATATCTATATATGCACCACCATGATACCCCTCCTTTCCATCTGTAAAACGCCATACCATCTGCCTATGTTGCCACGGAGAGGGAACATTCTCACACTGAGGCAGCATCTCCAGCTTTTTGTGTCAGTGTTGTCCGAATGACTGACGAGCTCCGAATGACTGACGAGCCCACGGCTCAGGACGAGGAGCTGTGTTTGCATGGCCTGTGTTGACGCTCCTCACCTCCCGTGTGGTTTCTGCATCCACCCTCCCCCTTGTCCTTCCAACTCCCACCCGTCCCAACGCTCTCATACAAAAATAACAGCTTTTTCGAATTCCTGCGCAGACCTTCGTCCAGGTCTCTGTGGGTCTGACTGTTTTATGTGCGTCTTCTTCTGACGCTGTCAGTCTTGACTTATCTCCCTGTTTTTACCTCCAGTTCTTCCTTTGCAGCCAGTTTGCTTCCACTGGGTGAGGCTTCATCATCTGCTCTGTCTTTTCTCTCTTGCTGTCTCTCTATCAGTTTCACTGGTTCTCCCTGCATTGACTGACTGTTACCTTGTCCAGCAAGTTCATTTTTGCACCCTAGCCATTACTTCAGGACATTAAAGAGACTGCAGCGGTTTACGCACTCACTGTTCAAGCATGCCACGGCCAAAGACAGGGAAAAGAAGCAAACTCAGCATCTCTCTCTATCATTTATTTCCAAAACTGTCAAAGTGCACCTTATCGTGGGCTTTTGTTTTCAATTTCCTTTCATGTTCTGTTTAGTAAGATAAGTGAGGAAAGCCTGGTTGGGTAGTTTTGATATGTGTGCCCAGATATGTTTGAATGTGGTCCCATATCTTACATAAATAAGCCTCTCGTAAATCAGTGCAGATAGTAAGAGCCAGGGCTGGAAAGGGGCCACAACATGGCAGTAAATCACAGATAGAAGAAGGGGAGTCAAAAAAGACTTACAGTAGAGAAAGTTTCAGGGTATACAAAGGTGTCAAACATGCAACGCTGCCAGCACGGCATACACTCACATAAAAAAATGAAAATAAATTATTTTTATAAGCTATTTTTGACTTCTGGAAAGGATCACTACACCAGTCATGAGATACAGCTGAGAGAAATCATGATTTTGTTACAAGAAAAAAAACAAAAGCAAAAAGGCCACGCCGACTTTGTGAAGCTTCACAGACCTGCAGCAGCACTTAAGCAAAACAAGTGAGGTCTTGCTTGATTTAAAAACTCAAAACTATAACTGTGTTACATTGTCTCAGATATAGAGACCTAACTCTTTGTTTGTCGTTTGAAAGCGTTGTTATGCGTGCACAGTAAAAGCTACACGTTGAAATTGAACTCCGTCAGTTTTGCTTGACTTCTCTGGACCATAAATCGATCAACTTGCCAACTAACATACTGTAAAATGTATGTGAACATATACTGGACATAAACTAGATATATTTGTCTGTATACAATCCATGGTGTATAACTGTTCAAGGCATGCAGGGGGAGTGGGGGGGCCCACTGACCTCAGTTTAGAAATGTATGGAAACATTATCATCATTGTGGTTTGAGTGATTGTTTATTTTCTGGTTCGACTACATCACATGAAATGCCTGGGTCAGTTGCTTATGTTCACTTGTGTTAGGTATTTATTTAATTGCAGTTTTAAGGAAGGGATTTTATTTTTTAAACCGTAAGGGTGTAGTGTCAAATAACGAGCATCACAGAGAGGAGCGCTTCTGAAGAGAAACATGTCCGTTTTGATTTTAACTACAAGAGTGTCTAATCAGTTGGTTTTTTTTTGTTTTGCTCCTGTAAGTAACACACTAACTCGTGTCATAAAGCATCACGTCCTCTTTCTAATAACCATATGCTATTAAAGTGCTTTATCTGAAATTCAGTCAGTATGGGTCTGTGTGTATGTATAAGTGTCAACAACCTAATGCAGTCACGATGCCTTCAAGTAAAGTGTGTAATATATATGAATGTATAGATATTTTCTTCTTATTGTACCTAGGTGATTGCCACTTCTATCTACCAGTGAATCACCAAGCGGCTTTCACATTTATCAAACTCTTATGGTAAATGTCACTTTAACCAACTGCTCTATAAGTATATTTTTATATGACTCATTTACAAACCAATTTAAGTTACAAACAGAGTCTCTACAGATTAAATCTTCTATCTGACACATAATTTGAACTGTTTCAAACAGCCAAACATGTTTTCATTTGTCTGCTCTATATCCCTTTTACATGTGGACTTTCACGCAGCGTGTTAAGTCTTGTTTCGGGAATGCTGAGTCAGCACGCTGGCAAAAGCCAGTAAGACATGATTATGGTCGAACACCTCCCTCTGGCTTCAGTTTGTCCTGTTCTAGCTTACAAATTGGCCTCCTGGCAGTGAAAAGAGGACTGCTGATACAGTTGGGTCCATCCTCAGGCTCAGACTGTGAAAGAAAAGCTTTAAAAGAATGGTGCATCTGTCTGATTTGCATCATCACATGTTGGGGAATGTGGCATCAGAGAATTAACAGAGATCCTTAAATGTCAGCTGGATGTGCATTCGCAGACCAAATAGCACAAAAGGCTATAACTTGACGTGAATGAACTCCCATGTTGGATCTTTAAAAATAATGATCTGAAAACAAATGAAGGATACAAGTCTGACAGAAACATCCTTTATCTGTGACACAGCATCTATTCTGGTATTTTTATTATGATTATATATTCATTTTGATGACTTATAGTATTGGTATGTTTCTATTGTATCATTTCCTCCACTTGGATCCTTTAACAAGAACAAAAACACAGTAATACTGAGAGTTTTGTCTAC